>CM077162.1:15303064-15406630 GCA_039583875.1 Platanthera guangdongensis
CATGCACCAATAGTTGGTCACCATAATAAAAAGGATAGATTAGACACCGAACACGCCTAGTTAATTTGATACAAGACGTACATAACTGTTTGGTACCTATCCACGCGCGATAATTTGATATTAACAATGATGATTAATCTGATGCTAACGTAAGCAATTAACTTCATAATAAACGGGGCTAGTCTTAGTTCTCACCTATGGAAGAGAACCACACTATAGCTTAATTGGAAACGGACAATATTTATTTTAGCAAGTGACCGACCGAATTTATTGAATAAATAAGCAAGTTCAAGCAACCCTAACCTTCAACTTTGGACACGCCCTAACGGTGATTATTGCACAAGTTTTAACACACAAGCAAGAACGGTAAGCTAATGATTCAATTCGGACGCAATCTAACAAGCATGATATTTTGAACGTAACCGGGACGCAACCCTAAACGGCATCCGGGCATGACGCAAAGTCCCCAAATACAACATTCAATCTAATATCTTGTTTGGCAAAAAAAACATCGGATCTAACACCCTAACCATGCAACCGCAACCTAGAGTATGGAGGGTTAGCCCCCAAAAATTTCGGGTGAGTAAGGGGAAGGAAAAAAAATAGTTAGGAGAGTAGATCTGAAATAAAAATCAAGGAAAAATATATTGCAATAGCTTTGACAAGGCAAGGGATGCACTTGCCTTGGTTTGCCTTTGAAAACAACAAAAAAAACGAGCAAGCTCCCTCTTCTCAACGCCGGCCACAAGCAAAAGGGGAAAAATCCTGGACAACAAAGAGGGAAGGAAATCCACCCATCAAAGATTGGAAAAACTGCACATGCACAGTCCGATCGGAAAAAAAAACGGGGAGGAACTCTCAAAATAGCTACCTTGGAATGGAGATCTTGCCTAGAGGAGTCCGAATCCGGCCTCGAACTGAAAATCCGGGCTGATTTGGCCGCGAAGGGTGGTCGGGGCGCTGCGGGGACCTTCGCCTGTTTCTCCTTCTTCCGCTCGGGTTCCAGGCAGCCGACGGGTTTGAGGGGGGGATTTCTAACCTAAAACCGGATATATAATTACACCTATATAATACACACACTAACATATATAATTAAATATAATTAATATATATATACACCTATAATACACACACTAACATATATAATTAAATATGATTATATATATATATATACACCATATAATTAAATATACACACACTAACATTCATATATACGTATATCTATACATACACCCTAACTCATGGTCGCAGGCACGCACACGCAATTTATTAAAACCTTGCATGTCTACAACACGCGCTGCCCCAAATGCGCAAACATGAAAAATATGCTTGCACAAATGACGACTCGCTAACTATCGACCGCCGAAAAGGCGCGAAAACTAACGCTCTCGGATTCCGAACAAATCCGCACCGTAGCTAAACACTCGGGCTACGAACATCGGCGAAGTCGGACACAACCTCCGACGACCACGCACTTGGGCAAACCTCGCCCGAAGCCAAGCACAAGGATTCCCTAAGAGCTCAGCCGGGCCTCCAAAACAGACGCCGGCTAGCTGGGGAAACCATACAACAGGCTAAAAACTCTAAGAACACCTAACGAGGTACTCTAACAACGGCACGAGCCGGGAATGCGCCAACGTAACGCCAAACGAGGACTTAAATAATTGCCGAAAATTCGGGGGCGTTACAAAGGGTCCCCGCACCCCTGACCCTCGCCAAGTCTGCCGCCCTTACCTGCCGCAAAGAGACGGGCTACTCCTCCCAGGCCGGTTCCCGGAAACGGAAGCCCGACGCTCCTCCGGCCGCTTCCAAGAAATCAAAACCATCCCAGACGGACAAGGGTAAGTCTGTTGCCGAGACCCCCGGCGAGGCCCCTTCTGAAGCTCCACTTGTCGCGGGCACAACGGGTGGCGCTGAGTTGGTCGCCGAGACTCCCGCCGAGACCTACTCCAAGCTGGTGCTGAAAGGGCATCAGAACTGTGGCCTCGGCAAGAAGTTTTGTAGAAGAAGAGGGCCAGCCCCTACTCCGGTGGGACCCCGAGGCCAACAGGGTCTCGATCTCGACGCTCATACCCTCCTGGATGGAGCGAGACAAAATCACTGGTGAAGCCTTTGCGCGGGGTTTCGAGCTTTATAGCCGGTGGGGACGCCAGTACGTTTGACCGGGAGACTACCCGTCCCTCCTCGCCTATGACTCCATTCAGGCCCAGATGCGCACGTTCAAGCTCACGCAAGTGACTGCTCGCCGTAGTATCAGCATCGAGCGCAACCTCGTCGAGGTGCTCAAATCAAGGGATGTTGCCGCTGCTGAGGACGTAACCCTGAAGACCGACCTAGAGGCCTCGCGGCAACTTCTTTGCCTCTGTCATTCAATTGAGGTATATAATTCTTAAAAAGCCTTTTGCCTAGCTTGCTGCAATTTCATATTAGTTCTAACCCCAAATTTCTCATAGGATTCCGCCCAGGCCCAGCTATCGCGTGCGCGGGAGGCTTCTCTCCAATGCGAGATCGCTCTGCTGAAGGCCGAACTCAAAAAGGCGCAGGAAGCCCACGTGTCGGTTCTGAAAGATATTGTGCCTAATCACCTAGAGGGGGGGTGAATAGGTGACTAAAATCTTTTTAACTTTTTAGGCAGAATTCAGAGTTTATCACAGAATTATAATTACTTTAACACAGCAATTAACCAGCAATCACAGCAATCAATCCAGCACACAGTGAACACACAAATTTATAGTGGTTCCCCAAGATTTGGGTACATCCACTTTCCCCCTTCGCCTATCTAGTAGTATACTAGATTCGGCCAAACTCCTCCACTATCTCAGATCCTCAGATCTTACACTCAGAACCCCAAAACAGGTTCCTACAGCTCAGGCCCAAGGCCCTACAACTCAGCTTCTCCACAAAGCCTACACTCAGCTTCTTCACAAAGCCTACACTCAGCCACCAAGGCCTACACTCAGCCACAACAGGCCTACACTCAGAGATACAAATCTCCTACACTCAGGCACACAGGCCCTACACTCAGCCTTTATAATTACAGGCTTACAAACTCAGATCCCTAACGATCCTACAAGATAATGTGAATACAAAAATGTAAACTCTACAACTCAGAGAAAAGAGAGAAGAGTTGTAAACTCTACAACTCAGAGAAAAGAGAGAAGAGTTGTGAGTTTCTGGATGAGTTCTTGGAAGAACTCAGCTGAGATCAAACTGACTTGGCTTTCTTCAAAGCTTCTTGAATGTAGAACACAATAAGATTGATCTCCTCTGCAGTTGATCCTTGATCTCTGCTACTTAAGATTCAGAACAAAATCTGAACCCTTCTTCTCAGCCTGGTTCCAACGGCTGTCTTCTTGGATGGAGCTCTCTCTCTCCAACTACTTAGATCTTCACTTGATTCTTCAAGGAATAGCTCGATCTTCTTTGTATTACTTGATGTGTTGATCTTCTATTAATCATCTGTTTCTGTAAACAGTATAAGCCTATTTATAGGCCTTCTTCATGGTAACCGGCTGGTCCGGTTCATAACTGATTTCTGACAACTCTGACAGGTGCAGTAGACCGGCTGGAATGGCAGCAGTCAAGTCATCCAGTCAGTTCTTGAAAATTTTGTAATTGTCTGAAAGTGTCGAGACTGTCTGTCTTTAAGTGTCGACACTTATAGACTAAGTGTCGACACAAGTTGACTAAGTGTCGACAATAGCCTACAAGGTGTCGACACAACTCCTTGTGTTGTAGAATGCACTTCTCGACACAGCTTCTTCTTCATGTGTCGACACTGATATTGTGTGTCGACACAACTTCTTATTCTTCAGTACATTGCTGAATTCTTGTAAGTGTCGACACAACTCCTTTGTGTCGACACATCTTCATGTGTTGAACTTGTTAAGTGTCGACACATCTTCTTGGTGTCGACACATGCCTTCTGTGTTGATACTTGCTGAGTGTCGACACTGCTCCTTGTGTCGACACATCTTCTTCTGTTGAGACTCTGGCTGAGTGTCGACACATCTCCTTAGTGTCGACACTTGTACTTAGAATTTTGTTGAACTTTGCTAAGTGTCGACACAGCTCCTTGTGACGACACTTTCTTCAAGTGCTTGAGTCTTCAGCTGAGTGTCGACACATTCTTTCTTGTGTCGACACTTACTTCAAGTGTTGACTCTTCTGCTGTGTGTCGACACATTGTTCTGGTTGTCGACACTTATACTTAGACTCTGCTGACTTTTGCTGAGTGTCGACACAGCCTCCAAGTGTCGACACTTACTGATGTAGACACAGTTCCTCTGGGTGTCGACACTACTACTAAGTATCGACACTGCTTCACTGCACTTTTCCTCATTGAGTGTCGACACTGCTCCTTGTGTCGACACTTTCTGTCTGGTGTCGACTCTGCATCCCTGGTGTCGACACAATGACTCCAAGTGTCGACACTGCTTGTCTGGGTGTCGACACAAGTCTTCTTAAGTGTCGACACTTTGCTCCTGGGTGTCGACACATGGACTTAGAAACTTTTTCATCTTTCCTGCAAATAATTAACCTACACAAGTAAACTCAAAATACATCAAATACATTTTGATGTATATCATTGAGTTGAGTGAGGCTTCTTCAAATCAGGTACATTTAAACCAATGTACCCAACAATCTCTCCCTATTTGGAGAAGTCATAACCCTTAGTCAATGATATACACCATACAGAATAAAATCATAGCATGATGTAAAGCAGGATTATATAACAGGGCAAGCATAAACATGTATTAATCAAACATGTATACATAGACATTATCTCAGAACAATTATGAAATAAATTTATCACACAGCAAATTTATCACACAGCACATTGTTCTAACAGCTTTGTCATATACATTTTTCAAAAGTTTACAAGGTGTTTAAAATCAAAAGATTACAATTGTAAACTGAAGAAAATTATATTCTATTTTTGTTCAGCCTCCTTGATCACTATTCCTTTTCCAGATTGTACTTTGGCTTGTACAGGGGCTTCAGTAACTTCAGTATCAGCAGGCTTCTTGCCTTTCTGATCCTTTTTCTTTTGCTCTTCAGCTTTAATCTTTTGCCTTTCAAAGTAGTGATAAGGCTTGGGAAAGTACTTGCTAGGCTCCTGAGCAGTAGGAGGTAGCTTTCCCATCTTGCCTTTCTCCTGTATTGCACTATGGCTTCTTGTCTTGTCTCATGCTTTCTCCATTCCAATTCATAAAACTACTTGTTTCTGTCTTGTATATTATCTTTTGTAGCTTTCCATGCAGTTAAGATAATGTTTCTGGAAGTGGGACTCCACTGCTCAAAGTCAGATCTTTGTTCAGCTTGCGCTCTGAACCTCTTCTTAGACAATCTAGCTTCTTGCTCTTTCAGCAAAGCTTCTTGCATAGCCTCAGATACTGGCTGAACCACTTTTTCTATGATAACATTTTCCTTTCCCTCAGGTGGGCTATACATTGTCTGTATATCAGCATGTACCATCTCAAAATCTGGAGGAGGGTAGATGACTTGAGCCACTTCAGGTTGCTCTCCTCCTAGATATGCAGGATGTATCCCAGATTCTGCAACATTATCATCATCACATAAAGGAGGATAACCAAGAGTTGCTCTGATAGAATTAGATATCCACTTAGCATGATCAGAGCTGGCTTTAACTAACACCCTCTCCCCCTTTATGACTTCTCTAACCATGTGATCCCTCAGATCATCCTTTTGAAATCTTATTTGGGCATCCAAATAGTTGACTCCATCTTTAAAGTAAGGTTTTAACCTTTGGAGCTTTTCAGTGATCATCTTTTGGGAGTCTTGAATTGCAGAAGTAACATCAGTTAAACTCTTTTGCAATTCCTTATCAAATTCCTCTTTGGCAGTAGTCAGGGCAGCATTCTGTGCAGTTGTTATTTTCTTAAGCTCAGTGACAATAGCATTGTGAGATGCTGTCAAGTTATCATTCATTCTGATTTGATTTTCCAGTACATAGCCTTGCTTGACTTCAAGTTCATCCACTTGAGCTTTTATTTTCTCTTGATGAGTAGCTAAATAGACCACTGTATTCCCTCCCTTGTGGAAGCAGTCAGTCATTTCCTTTTTATTTAGATTCATTTCAAATCTTATGGACTTAATGTCCTGGGCTAGATCAAACTGTAGAGATTTGTGCCCTTCATCCACATACTTCTCAATGGCTTGCCTGTGCTCATCAAGCTTTATCTGCATAGCAACCATAAGAGCACTGTAATCTACAGTTAGAGTTGGCTGTAGTGCAGGCTGTGGTGCTATAGTTTGCAATGCCTTCTTATAAGTTTGGCTCCTTCTTTTGAAGACTTGAAACTTCTTTTTCTTAGCTCTTGCTGCCTCCTCATCTTCAGAAGCTGAGGTGCTAGCTATATCTACCCTCTCCTTAGGTAGCTCCTCAACTTCTTTGGGCTTCTCAGGTTCTTGCCTTGTAGGTTCTTCATCAAGTATTACTTGCTCCCCCTCAACTGGAGCATTCTCCCCCTCAGCAGCAGCACTGTCCTTCTCAAGGTTTGCTTGATCCAGATTAAGGAATAGATCTTCCATTGTATATTCTTGGGGAGAATGAGCTGGAGAAACTCTTGGCTCATTTACCACTGGATCAGATACTACTTGAACTGTAACAAATGTGTCCTCCATGACAACATCTGGGGGTTGGCTATTAATCTGAGTTTGCTGATTAACATTATTTAAGGAATCAGATAAAACATTATCCTCTATAAGGAAATCTAAAGCATTAAGCTCAGTGATTACCTCAAGAATAGTGGTTGTAGCTTGTTCACTTTCAAGAGGAGTTGGTTCTTCCACCACTAGAGGCTCCCCCTGGACTGAATCCTGGTGTAAGGGGCAAGCTTGAGGTAGCTCCCTCTGCCTCTCTGCCACTTTTTGTTGAGCTGGAGACCTCCCAGCACTTCCTTCTACATCCTCATCAGGAGTAAAGACAACTTGTTCTTCACTACCAGAGCTGCTAGATGAAACCTGAGCCACTGGGGCAGTTTTCTTCTTATTCTTTTGGGGTGTTACTTTCTCAGGAGTTACTTTCTCAGGGGTTGGCATCTCCTTAGACAAAACCCTGTCCCATCTAGAGAATATTCTCAAGTCCATCTTCCTCATATGGTTGATTTTAGTGCCTGCAGCTTGACTCATTACTTCTGGTATACTACCAGCCAAGTATAGACTTAAGATTCTACCCAAATTGGGTTTCTTCAGGCTTTCCTTAATCTTTTCAAAGACAACAACAGACCAATCTATTTTCACTGTGAAGATTATCCTTGTCATAAGGTTGAACATATGGGCTGATACCCTATCATGCCCTCCAGGCTTACTTAAGATTACTTTTCCAACAATTTCAGATAGAAATTTTCCCTGGCTGTTCATGTCTTTCCTATTGAATACAGAACCAATTTTCATCTTTGAATCCAGGCCACACCATGTTAATGCTTCTCTGGTTTTAGAAGCAGTTACTTCATCCTCTTCTTTTGTCCTAGGTAGATTTAGGACCGTCCTTAAGCTCTTTGGTGAGACCTTCACCTTTTCACCATGAACCCTAGACTTGATCTTGAGTCCAGATTCATCCACTTTAGCTCCATTCAGGAATTCTAAGACTTCTTTCTTCCAGATCTTAGTCGGCTCAGAAACAAGAAATTCTAACCCTGAGTTTGCAACTAGGGTTACGACATCCTTGATTTCCTGTTCTGCTTCGTCAAACGCTTGTCGCACCAGTTCGTAGCCTTCGTTGACGTTCTCCTCGAGCTTTGGCGCCATTAGGGTTTGAAGAGTTTGACTGGAGAGAAGAGAGGTGTCGACACACAAGTTTGGTCTCGAAACTTTAGTGAGCGTGTTGACAGACAATGGAGAAATTCCTTTTATACCTTTCTAGGTTTGAAGATGAAAAGGCGGGTTAACTAACTTAAATTGTGTCGACACTGTCGAAAAGTGTCGACACTGACTTATAATGTCTCGACACCTATGTGTCGACACAAGTTTAGTCAACATATATATGTGTCGACACCACTCAACTCGACATTTAGTCGAGACTTTACTTAGATAATTCTGAGTAAACTCTAAGTGTCGACACCACCTTGGTTGTGTCGACACCTACTTGTCAAGTGTCGACACTAATTTTCTGAAGTGTCGACACCAACTTCCTAGATGTGTCGACACCTTTTCCCTGAAGTGTCGACACCACTTTTCTGTGTCGACACAGATATCTCTGTGTGTCGACACCTTTTTACTTAGTCATTTCTATAAACTTATTCTAAGTTTATCATACCTAGTTCAATTTTAAACATATTGAACTTAGTTTCTTCTAGGGACTTAGTATACATATCAGCTAGTTGATTATCTGTTCTAACATATTCCAGTAAAATATCTTCTTTTTCTACATATTCCCTAAGAAAATGATATTTTATTTCAATATGTTTAGTTCTACTATGGGAAACAGGATTATTTGCAATTGATATATCACTTGTAGAATCACAAAAGAGTGGAGTTCTACTTACCTGAATTCCATAGTCCTCAAGCTGATATTGTATCCATAGAAGTTGAGCACAGCAACTTCCTGCAGCCACATATTCTGATTCTGCAGTGGAGATAGCCACACTTGTTTGCTTTTTGCTACTCCATGAAATCAGTCTTCCACCTAGGAATTGACAGGTTCCAGTTGTGCTTTTTCTGTCTTCTTTGCATCCTGCAAAGTCTGCATCTGAATAACCTGTTAGGTCAAAATCTCCATTCCTAGGGTACCAGAGGCCTAGATAAGGAGTGCCCTTTAGATATCTCAGTATCCTTTTGACTGCTGTCAAATGAGACTCTTTAGGGCATGCTTGGTACCTTGCACATACATATGTAGTATACATGATATCTGGTCTACTTGCAGTCAAATATAGAAGGGAGCCAACTATCCCTCTATACAAAGACTCATCTACAGGTTTCCCTGCATCATCCTTGCTAAGTGACATACTTGACCTCATATGAGTCTTCATGGTACTGGATGAATCCATATCCATACTTCCTTATGAGTTCTAGGGTGAACTTAGACTGGCATATGGATAATCCATTCTCAGTCTGTCTAACTTGGAGACCCAAGAAGAACTTAAGTTCCCCCATACTACTCATCTCAAATTGCCCTTGCATTAGTTTTGCAAACTTTTTGCAAAGACTACTTTCAGTAGACCCAAATATTATGTCATCTACATATATTTGGACTAGTATTACTTTGCCTCTGGATTTCATAAGGAATAGAGTCTTGTCTATTTTCCCCCTTGTGAACTTATTCTCAATGAGGAAACTAGACAGGGTTTCATACCAAGCCCTAGGGCTTGCTTTAACCCATACAATACTTTCCTAAGTCTATAGACATGATCAGGTTTAGTTGAATCAACAAAACCTGATGGCTGTTCCACATAGACTTCCTCTTTTAGATTACCATTCAGAAAGGCTGACTTTACATCCATTTGGTAAACTTTAAATCCTTGAAAGGTTGCATAGGCCAGGAACATCTTTATGGCTTCCAGTCTGGCTACTGGAGCAAAGATTTGATCAAAGTCAATACCTTCTTCCTGCCTATATCCTTTGGCAACCAATCTTGCTTTGTTCTTAATGATGACTCCATGTTCATCCATCTTGTTCCTAAAGATCCACTTGGTTCCAATTATATTGTGGTCTTTAGGTTTTGGAACAAGTTCCCAAACATTGCACCTCTTGAACTGATTTAGCTCTTCTTGCATTGCCTCAATCCAATGAGGGTCTAGGATGGCTTCTTCAAACTTCTTTGGTTCAACTTGGGATAGAAAACTGGAGAAGAGCACTGCATTCAGATTTCTGCTCCTTGTTTGTACCCCTTGTCTTGGATCACCAATGATTTGTTCTGCTGGATGATCTCTTAGATTCCTATTGGCTGGAGGCATCCTGGCTTCAGGTTGAACTTCTTCAGTTTCTTCATCTTGCTGCACTCCTTGAACTTCTTCTGCATTAGGTACATGTAGTACTCCCCCTGGACAGTAGCCACTATCTTCTACTTGTTGTCTTGTAGTAGGTTCTTCTTCTATAGTGAGCTTGTCCATCTTCTTTGTTATAGCTGTGGAGCTGCATATACTACTAGACAACTCATTGTTAATAAGTCTAGTTTCATCAAATACTACATGTACAGACTCTTCTACAACTTGAGTAGACAAGTTGTAGACTCTATAAGTCTTACTATTGTTGTTGTACCCAACAAAGATCTCTTCTTGGGACTTGGCAGCAAACTTAGTCAAGTAAGACTTTCCATTGTTAAGTATAAAGCACTTACAACCAAAGATCCTGAAGTAGGATATGTTTGGTTTTCTGCCTTTCACAACCTCATAGGGGGTCTTATTGTGGCTTTTAGTAATGGTAGCCCTATTAATAACATGACATGCAGTATTAACTGCTTCAGC
The DNA here is from genome assembly GCA_039583875.1 of Platanthera guangdongensis. NCBI lineage: Eukaryota > Viridiplantae > Streptophyta > Magnoliopsida > Asparagales > Orchidaceae > Platanthera > Platanthera guangdongensis. Next base: position 15,313,492 of record CM077162.1, read on the forward strand.
CCAGAAATATTCTGGTAGTGATGTATCACTTAATAGGGTCCTACCAGCCTCAATCAAGGTTCTATTCTTCCTCTCAGCAATGTCATTTTGCTGAGCTGTTCTTGGTGAAGAAAACTCTTGAAATATCCCAAATTCTTCACATAGTTTGGCCATACTATCAGACTGAAATTCAGTATCATGGTCACTTCTTATTTTGACCACTGTACTAGCTAGTTCATTCTGAATTTGTTTGACAAAGCTATAAAAGACACTAGGTGTTTCAGATTTCTGTCTAAGGAAGAACACCCAGGAAAACCTTGAGTAGTCATCTACAACTAAAAAGGTATAGACCTTCCTACCTAGGTTGTGAACTGTCATAGGACCAAAGAGATCCATATGCAAGAGGTATAAACACCTCACAGCATCTTTGTTTTCAATGCTACTAAAGGTGGATCTTGTCTACTTGCCCTTTTGACAAGCTGAGCATATTCCATCTTTAATACACTTAACTTAAGGACCATTCCTCACTAACTCTTTACTAAAGAGTTGGCCAATTATCTTGTAGTTGAGATGTGCTAGCCTCTTGTGTCATTTGACATAATGAGAGACTTTCTCATCAGCTACAAGACACACTGGAGAACCATTGTTCTCACACATAATGTCTAGGCAATAGACATTCCTTTTTCTATAACCAGTCAAAATGATCTCTTGATCATTTGATCTCCTGATATGACAACCATCTTTCACAAATGAGATGTCATATCCTACATCACTCAATTGACTTATACTAATAAGGTTATGTTTCAAACCTTTAACATAGGCCACTTGAGTAATAGTAATATGGGAGCTAGAAATGTTACCAAAACCCTTGATGATTCCTTTTTCAGAACCACCAAAGGTGACTTTTGGACCATCCTTGATAGGTGTGTAGTCCTTTAGCAATCCCCTAGTTCCAGTCATGTGCCTGGAACATCCACTATCCATGTACCATATTGGGGCATGACCACTTGGACTTACCTGCAAAACAGATTAGTGAACCTTAAAACCCAAAGAATTTTTGGGTCCTTGGTACTGGTTAGTTTGCTTCCTAACAAAGCTACCTGCAGGTTTTCCAACAGGCAGTTTGCTACTCACTTTGGCACTAATATTGTGCCAACAGTCCATGGCAAAGTGGTCTACCTTGCCACAACACCAACACTCAAACCTATTGTACCTTTGCTTAGGTACATTCTTAGCTGTTTTATCTACAGCTGGCTTGTTGAGAGCTGGGGCTTTGCCCTTGGACTTGGACTTGACAGTCCTAGCTGGTTTAGAAAACCCCAGTCTAGCTTTACCTTTTTAATGAACAAATTCATCAATTAAGGGTAGTACTGACTTTAGTTTAGAAAACCTAGCAACTAAATCTTTCTCTTTCTGAAGACTAATCTCCAGACTTTTGATTTGATCATTCTTAAATGATATAGTCCCCATCTGAATCACAGTTATGTGCTTCAGTCTGGCTATCTCATTTAGCTTTTGATCAAACATCTTCTCATAATCAGTTGCAACCATTTTGAGACTTGCAATCTCCTTAGCTTGACTCTTGGCCAAGGATTTGCATTTCTTAAATGCTTGCAACAGAACTTTATATTCATCTATCAATTGATGAATATCCTCTTCAGACTCAGATGCACTCTCATCACTTGATGATGATGAATCTGATTCTGAACTAGCACAAGAAATTGAATTGCAAGAACAATTTTGTACCTTACTAGGTCCAGACTACTCCTGGATTTTGTCACTTTCTGTCAATGCCATCAGTCCTTGTCACTGACTGTCCTCTTGTTCATATATAGAGTTCATGATCTGGATGAACTCTTCTTCCTCTTCCTCAGCAAACAGTCATATATATGCTTCAGCATCTGACTCAGTTTCTGACGAAGAAATGTCTGACAGGCTCTTATCCTTTTTGGCAACAAAAGACTTTTCCTTCTTGCCCTTGAATGGAGTCTTTTTCTTATCATTAGACTCCTTCCTTTTCTCTGGACAGTCTGTAACAACATGTCCTTGTCTATTACAGCAATAGCATATAATTTTTGAAAGAGTTGCATTGCTAGACTTGGTCTTTTTCCTGTCTTTCTTTGAAGACTTTTTATTATGATAATAGTCTTCTTTACCCTGTGAAGTAGATGGCTTTGTCCTCCACTGTTTCTTCCTTAAGAACTTCTAAAAATGTCTTGTGAAGACAGCAAAGTGCTCATCACTTTCACTGCTTTCAGACTTTCTGCTTGCTGACTCATCTGACTCAGTTTCAGCTACTTTTGATGGTGGAGTTGGTGACTTACTTCTGTACTTTCTGGGGGCTTCTGTTTTAAATGTCACTGTCCTTTCTTTATGTTCACTTCTTGTAGATTTGTCCTCTTCTTTCCTCACCATCAACTGTATTTCATAGGACAGCAGTTTTCCAAACAGTGTTCGTGGAGGAATTTCTGCTAACTTTATCATTTCCCTAATGACACAGATCTTGGTGTCCCAATCTTTTGTAAGGGACCTTAAGAACTTATCATTAAGCTCATAATTACTGAACTCTCTGCCATAGGACATAAGCTCATTCACAATCCTATAGAACTTTTTATAGCATTCAGTTATGCTATCAGATCTATCTTGCCTAAAGCTTTCATATTCTTGATTTAATAAGGACTTTCTGTCCTGCCTCACTTCTTCAGAACCCTCCATGTACACAATAAGAGTATCCCACATTTCCTTGGATGTCTTGCAGTGTATCAAATTCTGAAAGGTAGCATCATCTATAGCACTCACAATGATATTCTGAGCCCTTTTGTCCATTGTGGCTAGAACTATCTCATCCTTTGTCATTTCAGAGAAATCCTTAGGTGTTCTCTGGTTTGCATCTAAGACTGAAACCTTCATGGGCACATATGACCCTTCTTTCACTGTGATATAAATCCTAGGGTCTAAGGCTTCCATAAACAGTCTCACCCTTTCCTTCCAGATGCCAAATATTTCTTTTCTGCAAATGGGTAGCTTCATGGATCTCAATTCCTTATGATTCTCAGTGGAACCCATGGTTCTTGATTTTCTTGATTCGGTAATGTACTTAGACTGAATCTGCCAACATGATCTACTAAGACAGTTATGTCCTCTTTTGAGTAACCTGGCTTTGATACCACTTGAAAGATATTGTGCCTAATCACCTAGAGGGGGGTGAATAGGTGATTAAAATCTTTTTAACTTTTTAGGCAGAATTCAGAGTTTATCACAGAATTATAATTACTTTAACACAGCAATTAACCAGCAATCACATCAATCAATCCAGCACACAGTGAACACACAAATTTATAGTGGTTCCCCAAGATTTTGGTACATCCACTTTCCCCCTTCGCCTATCTAGTAGTGTACTAGATTCGGCCAAACTCCTCCACTATCTCAGATCCTCAGATCTTACACTCAGAACCCCAAAACAGGTTCCTACAGCTCAGGCTCAAGGCCCTACAACTCAGCTTCTCCACAAAGCCTACACTCAGCTTCTTCACAAAGCCTACACTCAGCCACCAAGGCCTACACTCAGCCACAACAGGCCTACACTCAGAGATACAAATCTCCTACACTCAGGCACACAGGCCCTACACTCAGCCTTTATAATTACAGGCTTACAAACTCAGATCCCTAAGGATCCTACAAGATAATGTGAATACAAAAATGTAAACTCTACAACTCAGAGAAAAGAGAGAAGAGTTGTAAACTCTACAACTCAGAGAAAAGAGAGAAGAGTTGTGAGTTTCTTGATGAGTTCTTGGAAGAACTCAGCTGAGATCAAACTGACATGGCTTTCTTCAAAGCTTCTTGAATGTAAAACACAATAAGATTGATCTCCTCTGCAGTTGATCCTTGATCTCTGCTACTTAAGATTCAGAACAAAATCTGAATCCTTCTTCTCAGCCTGGTTCCAATAGCTGTCTTCTTGGATGGAGCTCTCTCTCTCTAACTACTTAGATCTTCACTTGATTCTTCAAGGAATAACTAGATCTTCTTTGTATTACTTGATGTGTTGATCTTCTATTAATCATCTGTTTCTGTAGACAGTATAAGCCTATTTATAGGCCTTCTTCATGGTAACCGGCTGGTCCGGTTCATAACTGATTTCTGACAACTCTGACAGGTGCAGTAGACCGGCTGGAATGGCAGCTGTCAAGTCATCCAGTCAGTTCTTGAAAATTCTGTAACTGTCTGAAAGTGTCGAGACTGTTTGTCTTTAAGTGTCGACACTTATAGACTAAGTGTCGACACAAGTTGACTAAGTGTCGACACTAGCCTACAAGGTGTCGACACAACTCCTTGTGTTGTAGAATGCACTTCTCGACACAGCTTCTTCTTCATGTGTCGACACTGATATTGTGTGTCGACACAACTTCTTGTTCTTCAGTACATTGCTGAATTCTTGTAAGTGTCGACACAACTCCTTTGTGTCGACACATCTTCATGTGTTGAACTTGTTAAGTGTCGACACATCTTCTTGGTGTCGACACATGCCTTCTGTGTTGATACTTGCTGAGTGTCGACACTGCTCCTTGTGTCGACACATCTTCTTCTGTTGAGACTCTGGCTGAGTGTCGACACATCTCCTTAGTGTCGACACTTGTACTTAGAATTTTGTTGAACTTTGCTAAGTGTCGACACAGCTCCTTGTGTCGACACTTTCTTCAAGTGTTGAGTCTTCAGCTGAGTGTCGACACATTCTTTCTTGTGTCGACACTTACTTCAAGTGTTGACTCTTCTGCTGTGTGTCGACACATTGTTCTGGGTGTCGACACTTATACTTAGACTCTGCTGACTTTTGCTGAGTGTCGACACAGCCTCCAAGTGTCGACACTTATTGATGTAGACACAGTTCCTCTGGCTGTCGACACTACTACTAAGTATCGACACTGCTTCACTGCACTTTTCTTCATTGAGTGTCGACACTGCTCCTTGTGTCGACACTTTCTGTCTGGTGTCGACTCTGCATCCCTGGTGTCGACACAATGACTCCAAGTGTCGACACAATGACTCCAAGTGTCGACACTGCTTGTCTGGGTGTCGACACAAGTCTTCTTAAGTGTCGACATTTTGCTCCTGGGTGTCGACACATGGACTTAGAAACTTTTTCATCTTTCCTGCAAATACTTAACCTGCACAAGTAAACTCAAAACACATCAAATACATTTTGATGTATATCATTGAGTTGGGTGAGGCTTCTTCAAATCAGGTACATTTAAACCAATGTACCCAACAGGTTCCACCGCCGCCCTCTGAGAAGGTCCTGCGTCATCAATACTCTAACTATGAAATAGAGGCGATGATGCAGGAAAATGCCCCGGCGGCATCCAGGACCGTGATCCAGATACTGCGAGAGTCAGGGTTCCTGAACGAGGGCGTCGAGACGCTTATGGCACACAGAAGCCTCCCCTGGCTGTTTGATCCCATCTCGAAGCCTCCGGGAGAGGACGACTCCCCGGTGAGGATGACGTGATAATCCTTGGTGAGAGCGACGGGTCCACTGACGAATCAGCCAGCGAGACATCTGGAGACTCTCCCTGAATAGCTTTCGCAATTTTGTTTTTGACTTGTAATTTTTTCCTTTTATGAATTTTTGTAAGGGGCGAGATCCCTCCCAGCCAATGTAACAACTTTGATATTATATGAAAGATCTTACTTTTTGCCGAAACGGCTATTGTTTTCCATACATTTCTTTGTATCTTGAATTTTATTATCCGCGAATGAATCTGCATGTTTGCACAAGCTTTAGGCTCTTAGGTGATGATTGACACCAGTTCGATGAATAAACCAAGTAAATTTTGCTGAGAGGGTCATGCTGAAAGGGACATGCCGGGACCCCCTTGCCGAGAGGACTGTGCCGAGATGGGTCTAGACTCCCTCATCCCTACTTCAAGATATTTTTTAGCTATCTGAAAACCTATGATCAAAGTGCTCTATAATACTTACTATGAGTCATGCGACCCTGCCAGCTGGGTGAGAGCCTGAAGATGGAGCATCTATAGATCTAATTATTCCAAGCACTATACGTCTTGTCACCAAGCGAGCCGTCGGCACTGCTTGCTTGATGTGAGCCTGGTCAGCGGATCCACTCAGGGTCGTTCAAACTAAGAACCTCCTTCCCTTACCCCCCAAGCGAGCCTACAGCCCTGCCAGCCGGTGAGAGCCTGACAGTGGGTCTACTCGGGGCCGAGTGCGCCTTCCAGCCTTACCAGCTGATGTAAGCCTGGACAGTAGGATCCTCTTCCTTTCTCCCAAGAGAGCCTACGGCCCTGTCAGCTAGTGAGAGCCTGACAGCGGGTCTACTCGGGGCCGAGTGCGCCTTCCAGCCCTGCCAGCAGATGAAGCCTGGATAGCGGGATCCTCTCGGGGTCTTCCCTTACCCTCTAAGCGAGCATACGACCCTGCTAGCTAGTGAGAGTCTGACAGCGGGTCTACTCGGGGCCGAGTGCGCCTTCTAGCCTTGTCAGCTAATGGAAGCCTGGACAGCGGGATCTACTCGGGGTTTTTCAAAATCATCAACATTTTTCATTTCCCCCCAAGCGAGCATGCAGCCCTGACAGCTAGTGAGAGCCTGGACATCGGGTCTACTCGAAGCCGAGTGCGCCTTCCAGCCCTGCCAGATAATGGAAGCCTGGACAGCGGGATCCTCTTGGGATCTTCCCTTACCCCCCAAGTGAGCATATGACCCTGCCAGCTAGTGAGAGTCTGACAGCGGGTCTACTCGGGGCCGAGTGCGCCTTCCAGCCCTGCCAGCTAATGGAAGCCTCGACAATGGGATCTACTCGGGGTCTTTTAAAATCATCAACCTTTTTTCTTTTCCCCCAAGCGAGCCTACGACCCTGCCAGCTAGAGAGAGCCTGATAGGGGGTCTACTCGGGGCCTTCGCTTACCCTCCAAGCGAGCCTACGACCCTGCCAGCTAGTGAGAGCCTGACAACGGGTCTACTCAGGGTCTTCTCTTAACCCCAAGCGAGCATATGACCCTACCAGCTAGTGAGAGCTTGACAGCGGGTCTACTCGGGGCCGAGTGCGCCTTCCAGCCCTGCCAGCTAATAGAACCCTGAATAACAGGATCTACTTGGGGTCTTTCAAATCACACACATTCCAACCTGGAGAGAAGCAAATTTTAAAATAACATATCACAATGAAATATACAATTTTACCTGCCCTAAGGATAGAAGCGTTTCAGGTCGTCGTTGATCCACACCCTCTCCGCTTTTTCTGCCTTGGTGAAGACCTCCATCTCCACGACCTTCTCTGTCGGCTCCAACCTGGACTACTCTTCGCCGCTCCTTGGCTCCTCCTCCTGCCTGAACTCTTCCTCCCCTCCTATTTCCTCCACCTCCATTGCCTTCAAAAGGCTCTCCCTCAGCTTCACTTCCCCTCCTCCCTGGGCCTCCACCCCAGCTTCTCTTCCTCCCTGCTCCTCCACAGCCGCCTCTATGGCCTCACCTAGGCTCACTTCTCCCTCTTCTTCAACTTCCTCCCGAACCGCCATCTCCTTCTCCAACTCCCCCGCCCCTGCCATCCAGGATATTGTGTTGAATGCAGTCACATAGCACTGCCTCGCCACCTTCAGATCTCCCCTGATCCTGACCTGGACTATCCCACTGCTGAACTGGAGACATTGATGGAATGAGGAGGGGATACAACGAAAGGCGCTAATGAGAGTGCACCCAAATATGGCGTTATAGCTGCTCGGAGCGTCTATAGTGACAAATCGACAATTCCTCGACACCCCCAAGCATCACGTGCAGTTCCACCCCTCCCTCAACTTCCTTCCTTTCCCCCGAGAACCCAAACAACGCTCCATCCGCGGCCAAAATACTCTGGGCTTCTACCTTCATCTCATCAAACGTTTTCTTGAAGATTACGTTTATGGAGCTCCCATTGTCTACCAAAATCCTGGAGACTGTGAAGTTCTCCACAGCCGTCTGGATCACCAAGGCATCACAGAACGGGTCTTCATAGTCGGGCAAATCCTTCGACGAGAAGGTGATCTTCTCCTCATAGGGGGAGTCAGGGAGGTCAAGGCGATGCTCCTCCTATACATGATTTGGAAGCTCCCCTTGCGGGTGACCTCAATCCCCACTCCACCATAGATTACTTTAATCCCTCCTCGGGCTCCCACATCCGCTCGGTCCTCACACCTATCTTCCCCTTCTCCCGGCTGAACTTCTTCAATCCTCATGGGCGGCTGCTGCTGAACTTGCCCCATGCCCCCTCTCATCTCCAAAAACTCCAGGCAGGTGGCTGTCGTGTGACCTTAATCCTAATGAAAGTCACAGAAAGGCAACGCCACCCTGCCTTCTCTTCTCCTTCCTTCTCCCCTTGCTCCTCTTCTCTCCCTCCTTGCTCGGGCGATCTTCATCGCCTCCTGCTGCTACGGGAGAGGGGCCCTCTGCCCCTGCCTCCAATTCTGTGGATTAAACCTTCCCTGACCGCGAAAGTTCTCTCCTCCTTGGAATCCTCCCCCTGCCCCTAGGGATATCCTTCTTGGGGCCTCCAAACTAACCGGTTGTTTGGATCCCTATGCCCCTAACCTTGATGTTGCTCCTGGCCTCGGGGCTCTTCTCTCCTTCTCTCCTCTCTATGCTCTCTTTGACTCCCTGCTCCTGGCTCCTTCACATCATCCTCTGCCAACTTGGCTATCTTCCTGGTGAACACCAGGTTGGCCGCCTCGATCTCTACCTCTTTCACTGCCCTCTCCATCAGCTCCTCAAAAGAGAGGGGGAGTACTCTTTTCAGCTCCATGCTAAAGAAGCTCGACCTCAATCCGTGGGTGAAGGCGAGCATCATAGTGTACCATGACATCTCCTAGACCTACAGAATCTCCTCATAGATCCTATCAACATAGTGTCCCAGCATCTCCTCCGGCTTCTGCTTGATGACAAACAAGCACTCCGCAGACTTGTTCCTCTTATTTGATGTCGAGAACCTTAACAAGAACCCTCGGCGCAAATCCTCAAAGTAGTAAATAGAGCTTGCAGGGAGTTGATGGAACCAGCCCCTCGTCTTCTCCTTCAGAGTGATGGTAAAGAGCCGACACTTTAAGGCATTCGACATCTGCCTTATGCAAACGACATCCTCGAACCATTGCACATGTTGCACGGGGTCGTCTCTACTCGTGTAGTAGGACAGGTCGGGCTCTCGAAACCTGTCTGGAACCGGGGCCGAGATGATCAGCTCGCTGAAAGGGCTTCTGCCCACCACCTGGCGAGAAGCCCCATCTCGGGATCTCGACTCGCTGAGCCCATTAGAACTAGCCTGTTCATAGAAGAGCTCCCGCCCGGAGACATCCCTCGCGATAACCTCTGCCGGAACCTCCTTTCCGAGATGTTGCCCAGGAGCGCTCTCGCCCAACGATGGAGCAATAACCACTGGAACCTGAGGTGTCTCCCAATCGCTCCTTACTGAGAATGTCGAGTGGATGGTCTGCAAGACTTCCTGCCTGAAGTCTTCCAACATCCCCAACGTCACCCCACTCGTCGAGGGCGGAGAACCTCCTGAGCCTGCTCCTTCCTCCTCACCTCTAGCCATGAGACTAAGCCTGAGATTTCCTTCTATCAGCTACGGTCCACGCTCACTGCACCAGAAATATTGGAACCAAAACCTGACCCTAACGAGAGTTCGGACCCTGGGGTGTAGCTAACACCTACTTCTCCCAAGCCCAGACCCCTGACCAGACTCAAGGAACAAAGAAATTGACCCGGAGCTACAACACGGAGGTCCCTCAACTAACTCGGAAGATCTCAGAGTGATTCCCCTCCTTAGCCAAGTGCTGAGCTAAGGATACCTCAGAAAGCATTGGAGTTGAGAATGAGAAAGCTTGTCTTCTAAGGTACCTTGTGGGTCTATTTATATATTTCCAGTATCTGGTCTGCCAACAGTCAAACTCTGTTGTTCCGAGGAGATAAATGCAGACCTCCAAGGGTATCCAGGTAAATTTACCTCTGGACCCTACTAGGGCGTTGAGTGGAGAAACATCACTCGACGCCAAGGACTAAGACGTTGAGTGTAGAATCATCACTCAATGCCAATGACTAAGGGCTAAGGCGTTGAATGGAGAAGCATCACTCAATGCCAGAGACTAGGGCGTTGAGTGGAGAAGCATCACTCAACGCCAACCTTGAGGGCCTCCCGCCGGCCCGGGCGCAAACCCTCTCGTAAGCCCTGAGCGGGAACCCTTCCGTCTGCACTACTCGCCTGACCTGATTAGCTTAAAGCCTACTCAAACCCGGGGTCCTAGGCCTTTGGGTCTCACTCAGCGAATATGGGGTTGTACACCTTCAAGGTCTTTGTTCCTGAAAGAGATGGTAGAATTCGGGTTGAGTTATACATTCTTGCGGGTTTTATCTATATTTTTAACTAAAAATATCTGGATAGAGGAATGACAGCCCGTCGATGGTTTCGTTATTGCCTACAATTTTCCTGACACTTGGAGCCCCCTGCGACACGTTTTGCTTGTCTCTTCCTTGACGCTTGTACAACCCCGTATTCGGTCGAGTGGGATCCTCCCCAAGTAGCGGGCTTGGGATATATTATGGGCGATGATTTGGTACAGCCCCGTTCGAGGACGTGCGAGTAGTCGTGCACGCGTGCGGAGATTTTATGTGTTAAGGATATGCATAAATATTATATATATATATATATATATATATATATATATATATATATATATATATATATATATATATATATATATATATATATATATATATATATATATATATATATATATACTTACACAGGTGGGCAAGACACGGCAGAAAAAATTTAAAAAGGAAGAAAGATAGGAGGAAGGGGCTGGGGGACAGCACGACAAGCAGGAGAAAATAGAAATGGAAAGCAGGGGGCTCAGGTACAGTGGAAAGGAGGAATAAAAGGGGAGGAAATAAAGAGATGCAGGAGGCCAACCCTAGGGATAAAGGGGCAGCCTCATTTTCTCCCCCCTCCCATTTTCCCGACTTTCCTCTCCCGTCGCCGGCCAACAAGGCAGCCCGAGCTCCTCTCTCCCCATCTCCTCTCCTCTCCCGTCGTCGGCCAAACAAGGGCCGCCCCGCCCCCATCTCACCCGATCTCTCTCTCCCGTCGCCGGCCAAGCAAGGGCCGCCCCGCCCTCATCTCTCCCGATCTCCCTCTCTCTCTCTTGGTGCCGCAGCAAGGAGTGGCTCTCCCCAGCTCTTTTCCTCTCCTGTCGCCGGCCAACAAGGGCAGCCCGAGCCCTAGCTCCCCTTCCCCATCGCCGCATGCAGCAAGGTCGGCCGACCTCTCCTTCCCCATCGCCGACCAACATGGGGCAGCCCGAGCCCCTTTCTTCCCAGCCCTTTTCCTCGCCCAGCGCCGGTTGATTTCTTGCGGGATTGGGGAGCTATTGTTGTCAATTATAACTGATTGGAGCATTGAAGATGCTGTCAGCACAAGTGAGCTCATCATCGTGGATGCCAACATTCAGCAGTCCAGCAACACTCCAGTTGGGCCCTCATCTGGAGATGGAAGAGGAGGGGAGATCTTGAATGGTCTTCTTGGAACTCAGACCATTGTGTCATTAATGCGTGGACAGCAGCAACGCTCCCTAGACGCCGAGCCTCTTGCGAGATGTTCGGTTGCGACTCCGCCAAACACGCGTCAAGGGTAACGAAGTTTCTTCTTGGGCAGGTGAAGCCCTCAATTATCATATTTGCATGGAAGATCCTGTCTACCAACGGGTGGGGGAAGGAAGTTCTCCGACGGGTCGATGTGTACATCCCCGCAGTTAATTGCATTTAGTATCCGGAAGCGTAAGTACGGATTTAGGCATGCTGTGTGAAGCTCATACGGACGTGTGAGCCAGATTGGTGATGTTCTGGGGTTCCCAGAGAAGACTCCGTGGAAGTTGTGTATTATATGTTTGTAGGGAATAAATGTCATAACCCCGAAAGAGGGTTGAGTGCAATATAACAGGTTTGTTTTTAGTCGACTGATGCTTAGTTCGCCGCCACTTGTCAAGATGTTGACGTACAGGTGCTGCAGTACCAAGCGAGGAATAGCGAGCTTAAGCCCAAGTTTGTGCCGGCCCTCGAAGGCCTATTTTGCTTATGTTGCCGACCTGCGTGCCAAAGTATGGAATTTGTATTCCTGTAATTTAAAATGCTCACGATGCCTTGTGCAGGCCCTAGAAGGCCTATATTATGTTGTTGGCGGCCTAATTGAGGTTACATAAAGAAGAATTGCTCGGCGAGGTTGCGCCATTGGTAGGACGGATGAGGAACATTTTGCATAGACCCAAGGAGATATATCTGGATAGGAGAGAGTTGGTCTTGAGATCCTGCTTAGATGTTTCGGTAGGCCAAGAGAGCCCTCCGAAGGTGTCTTGTCTCATCCTTTGGCTGAGGAGGGGAAGAATTAGTTAGTCTTCCGGGTATGCGGTGGGACCTCCACGCTGAGACCCTGGGTCTGTCCCTTGTGTTCCTAGTCTTGTGCCTAGATCGTTCTCTTGATGGTAGTAGGTGCGCGATCACCCCTTCCCCAAGGGTAAACTCCACAAGAGACCGAGATTTCGGTTTCAACAACGCTATACTTATTGGCCTTGCGTTTCTCCCTCTAAAAATCTTCCAAGGATCCCTTGGCAGACAAGACGCTTGATTTAATTCTTCAGCCTAGAAGATTCCTCAGTAGTGTGATCAGTAGTTTGGTGAAACTCAAAGTACTTTGACTGGTCAGCTCTGGGTTTGGTGGTGGTACTCTCGATCGCTAAAATGTCGGATCATCATGAATCGTGTACATCATGTTGGTGCAGGTGGTATTGTTGGATCCCTAGTTTGATTTGGGCTACATTGACTATCTAGGATAATTGATCCAACATGTATAGTCAGGGTCATGTCTGTGTTCTAGAGTTTAGGCTAAGTGCTTAGAAACAACCACACATGTACCAGTCAATAGAAGACCGCAGAAGACTCAGACTTAGAAGAAAATCAAGTTCAGGAAAGTGAGTTCGACGTTCGTCGAACTCAGCTCGACGAAAGTCGTGCTCCGCTCGACGAACTCAGAGCAAATTCTCTGAGTTGAGCTCGACGATATTCGAGCTCAGGTCGACGAATTTTGGGTGATCAACTTAAACACATTAAGTCCAGAATCCTTTCTTTGAACTCAGGTCGGTGAAGTTTCATTATCAGCTTACCAACTTTGAGCACAGAAATGGGAAGTTCTTCACAGAAAGCAGTTAGCTGATCTCAGGTCGACAAACTTAGTTCTTAGGTTGATGAACAAGGATTCCTAGGTCGACGAAAAAGATTTCTCAGCTCGACGAACTCTGGACTCAGGTCGACTAAATCTGTTCTCTGCTCTACGATTGGTGTGCAGTTCCAGACTTGGAATTTTCTCTTCTTTTTGTCCTTATTATATTGCAGTAATTCCTGAATAATCAATGCTTATATTCTCTAGAAATAGTCGTTAGTGACAGCATTAATTATGGTATTCATCAGGATTATTACTTGCCATTTTTAATAGGACAGTTGGGGAAATCCATTAATGTAATATTCTCTCCAGCCGAATTTTCATTCTCCAGGCAGTCAGCATTCAATGCAGATAATTCAAATTTAAAGGAGAAATTAGACAAAGATAGAAAAGATATTTTTCTCTTTCAGTCGACAAAACACAACAGACAACAAGGATAGCAAAACACAAAGAAAGACGGGCGCCAAAAATCATTCAAGAAAAGGCTCTGTCTGTCTTCATCAGGGGTTCTTCCTCCAGCAAGCTAAAAAGAGACAATCAACTTCTATCTGTCTACAGCTTTCTGGAGATCTTTTCAAGAAGACCTACTCACCCTGCAAAGCTTCCACTCTTCCTGAACAAATCTTCATCTCAAGGGGAGCTTTGACAACATCAAGATCCACTAGTCTTCTCAGTTTTTTTGAGAAAGAGAAGACAACATAACTCTCTCACCCCCTCTCTGTACAAAGGGTTCTTTAACTCCCTTCAAAAGTTATTCCTTGGTTGCAAGTCTCCTGATCAAAAGACTTGAGTTGGTTTTTGAGCACCTGATCAAAAGCTCATTGGTGGTAGTCACCTGATCAAAACATGTAGTGGATTCCTACCAGAGTGGTAGAAGAGTGGATGTACTCAGGTTCGGGAATCACTATAAAAATTCTTGTGTTGTCTGGTTGCCCTTTTCTTTTTGTTCTTGTTGTGCCTGCGATAGGATTAGGTTATATGTGTTGTATTAGAATAGCTTAACTTAGGATAACTTTTAGCTTACTGTTAATTTGATATCTCTCGAGTCATTACTCTGATATTACTTCTTAAACAGTCAAAAGATTTTTTATTACTCTATTTACCCCCCCCCCCCCCCCCCTCTAGAGTAAATCAGATCTAACCCTCACTTTCAATTGGTATCAGAGCGGTTTCCTTTGGCTGTACAAGCTAACCCTTGAGCCAAAATATCCTGTATTAGATCTGATCCTTTATTTCTCTTAGGATTATTTTCACAGCATGACACAGAACAAGGATTATGCAAGCACCAGACCTCCAGTTTGCAATTTAAATAGATTTGCAATCTGGAAGGCAAGAATAAAGCTCTATATGACTATATTGATAAGGACATTTTCAACTCTATTTTGACAGGCCCTGCTCAAGCAACTGCTTCTATATCCACATCAACTTCTATCACTCATGCAATTCCACCACCTCAGTGGACTGATGCACAAAAGAAAGCTAAGATTGCAGATGTCAAAGCCATGAACATTTTAGCTCAGACAATGTCTGATGATATATTTCAAAAGGTGGCTGAGTTCACTTTAGCCAAAGCCATCTGAGATTCTCTAAATCAGATGGTGACTGGATCTGCTGATGAGAGAAAGGATAGGAGATCCAATATCATCTCACAATATGAGAACTTCAAGAAGGATGAAGTTGAGTCAGTGAGTGATATGTACAACAGGCTTAGCTCAATCATCAATGAGCTAAAGACCTTGGACAAGAACATCACTCTGACAGAAATTAATGATAAAATCCTCATGTGCTTCTCTAGCACATGGGATTCAAGAATCTGGCCAATCAGAGAAGCCAGAAGCATGACATAAATCTCTACTGAATCACTGCTTGGAAAGCTAAAATCATATGAGCAATTAATAAAGACCAGAGAAGCAGTAGCTGAACAGAAGACTCTAACACCTATCAGGAAGGAGCACAACATTGCATTCAAGGCTGCTGAAGAGTCTGAAGGGACTCCAGTCAATGAAGAGCTGATGAGCCTCTTTGCCAAAAGATTCTTCAAGATGGCAAAGAATGACTTCAGAAGAAATTCATCTAGGTAAGATGATAAGCCAAAGTATGACAAGACTCTATCTAAGGAAATTGTCTGTTTTGGATGCAGGAAGCCTGGGCACTTTATCTCAGAATATCTAGAAACTCAGAAGATGGACAGAAGAAGAGAAAAGGATTCCAGAAGAACACATCATAGCAAGCCCTCCTCCAGCAAATACAAGAGGAAGGAGAAAGGGTTTGTTGCAGAAACCTGGAGTGATACTGAGGAAGAGTCATCATCCTCCAGCTCCAATGATGATGAAGAAGAAGAGAAGGCAAAGGAAGTTTGCCTAATGGCAATAGATAATTCCTGCAGTCAGTAGAGGCTGAAGCTTCAAAAGATGAGAGATCTCTATCTGCAGAGGATCAGGTAATAGCATCCTATGATTTTAATTCAGAAGAATTTAAAACTGAATTTAAAAATCTGTGCTTAGATCTAATAGACACTAAGAAGGAAATCAAACTTCTTAGAGAAAGATTAACTGAACAAGATAAGTACATTACTGAAAATACTAAACTAACAGATGAACTTACCTCAATAAATGAACAAATTGCTTTCTTAAAAACTGAATTAAGCAAAGCCAAGAAATTAGAAGAATCACTTAATGGTAGAAGTTTAAAACTGTTAGACATAACTAGTACTCTAAATGCTAGGGCAAATAACAGTAAACTAGGACTAGGTGCATCATCTAGTGAACCACCAATAATCCATAAGAATCATTTATCTAAACCTGTAAATTTCATTTCAGATAAGGGTAAGAAGAATACTGAACAGGTAGACAAAGTATATGAAGTCTTAAAACAAATGGAACTCAAACAAAAATCTAAGAATAAGAAGAAAAATAACTACAACAATGTTCAACAGATTTCGTCGAACTCAGATCGACGAAATATGTACAGTTCGTCGACCTCAGAACGACGAACTCCGAACGCAACTATAATAATAATAATTATTCTTCGATCCACAATCGACGAAACCAATCTGGTTCGTCAACCAAAGATCGACGATATTGGTGCCTTGAGAATGAATATTTTCATTCTTCAAGCAGAGATCAAAGATCTTATCCAAATTCATCGGCCTCAGTTCGACAAATGTACCAGAGTTCGTCGATCCCAGATCAATCTTACCGAAACTTTAACTCCAACAGAAAGTATAATAATCATCTTAATCAACCTAGGGAGAATATCAACACATTCACCCAATGGATAATTCCTCCCAGAAGATTTCACCCCTTAGGGTATAAAAGCCAACCTGAATGTTCTTAAATTTACAGTTTTTCTTATGAAAAGAAATAAGGACCCAAGGTGACCTGGATCAAGAAAATCTAACTTGTTTCCTTGCAGGTGAAGAACTATCCTATCACTCAAAATTAGTGGTATCTGGATAGTGGGTGCTCAAAGCACATGACTGGATGCAAGGACAACCTAATCAATTTCAAGGCAAAGCTGGGTCCAAGAGTGATCTTTGGAGATTCCAGCTTTGGACAAACTGAAGGCTATGGAGACTTCAATAGTGGAGCTGTCACTTTCAGAAAAGTGGCATATGTAAATGGTCTCAAACATAACCTAATATCCATAAGTCAGTTATGTGATGCAGGTTATCAGGTTTGCTTTACAAATTCCCAATGTATTATTTCTTCAAATAACCAAACTATTTTAATAGGTTGTAGATAAGAGAATATATACCTAGTAAACTTTAACTCTGCTAGTTCAGAACTATGTTTATTCAATCAAGTTAGTAATAACAATATTCTTTGGCATAAGAGACTAGGTCATGTTAACCTTAAGAACATCTCTAAGCTATCTAGGGACAACCTTGTCAGAGGATTGCCTTCTGGCCCTACAAGAAGGAAAGTCTATGCAAGGCTTGTCAAGAAGGCAAGCAAACTAAAAATAGCTTTAAGTCAATTAATAAGAATGACTCACCTAAGATTCTGTACTTGCTACATATGGATCTTTTTGGACCCATTGCTATACAAAGCATAGGAGGGAAGTCTTATACTCTAGTTATTGTAGATGACTTCTCTAGATTCTCTTGAGTGTTCTTCTTGAGAAACAAGTCAGATAACTTTAAAGTCCTTACAGACTTTCTTAAGAGCATAAGGATTGAGTATTCTACTCCAGTTGCATTGATCAGAAGTGATCATGGTACTGAGTTTGAATCTCTTCCCATGCAAAGATTCTGTGAGGAGGAAGGTATCCGACATTGTTTCTCTGCTCCTAGAACTCCTCAACAAAATGGGGTAGCAAAAAGGAAAAACAGAACCCTCATTAAATCTGCAGGAACATTACTTGCAGATGCACACATGCCCATATCCTTTTGGGCAGATGCTGTGAGCACATCAAACTATGTGTTGAATAGAAGTTTGATACACAAACTTAAGGGTAAGTCCCCCTATGAATTATTCAAAGGGAAGAAACCTAAAATTGTTTACTTTAGAATTTTTGGATGTAGATGTTTCATTCATAACAATAATAAGAAACACATTAGAAAATTTGAAGCTAAAGCTACAGAGGGAATTTTTCTTGGATATTCCCAAGTCAGCAAGGCTTATATGGTTTTCAATAAATCATCCTTAAAATGGAAGAATCTATACATATTTTATTTGATGAAGCTAATATGTATTATAAGGAGAAGGATTCTTCTACCTCAGATCTTTTGCAGGTACCTCACTTGTGTGAGAAATTGGGTGAGTTAAACCTTATACAAAAGGTCATATCACAGAAAACTCTACAAGCTGATGAAGACAGTGAAGAAGAATTTTTGGAAGTGGTTGAACCTCCTTCAACAACAGACATTACTCCACAAGAGGAATTAACTCCAAATGTTGTTGCTGAACCAACTCCACCCACTGACCTTGTCACACTAAGGGATCACCCTAGATCTCAAGTGATTGAGGACATGTCAGTAGGTGTACAGACAAGGCATCAACTCAACCAAGATATGATGCATGCATGTTTCCTCTCTCAAGTTGAGCCTCAAACCATAAATGATGCAGAGCAAGATCCCCATTGGATTATTGCAATGCAAGAGGAGCTCAATCAATTTGAGAGATGCAGAGTTTGAGATTTGGTTCCAAGGCCCAAAGGCCATCCAGTAATTAGAACCAAGTGATTATTCAGAAACAAACTTGATGCCCAAGGTGTAATTATGAGAAACAAGGCTAGGCTTGTTGCTCAAGGCTATATGCAAGAGGAAGGCATTGACTATAATCAAACTTTTGCTCCTGTTGCAAGGCTAGAAGCAATCAGGATTTTTCTTACTTATGCTGCTTTTAAGAAGTTTAAAGTGTACCAAATGGATGTCAAGAGTGCTTTCTTGAATGGAGAACTAAAGGAAGAGATTTATGTTGAACAACCCCCAGGTTTTATCTCTTCCACTCATCCCTCATATGTTTTTAGACTGTATAAAGCTCTTTAGGGTTTAAAGCAAGCTCCAAGAGCTTGGTATGAGACCTTAGCTAGCTTCTTGATAGAACATAAATTCTCTAGAGGCATTGTAGATAGGACATTATTCACTAAGCACCATAAGGATCAAATATTGTTAGTACAAATTTATATAGATGATATTATATTTAGGTCTACAGATTCCAAACTATGCAAGAGGTTCTCTGACCTCATGCATTCAAAGTTTGAAATGAGTAGCATGGGTGAGCTCTCCTACTTCCTTGGTCTCCAAGTGAAGCAGCTACCTGATGGCATCTTTATATCTCAGGCTAAATATGCTAAGGAGCTTCTCAAAAAGTTTGGGATGACTGATGTCTCAGCAAAGAAAACACTCATGGCCACTAATGTTGTAATAGACTCTGATGAACATGAGAAACTTATTGATCAGAAATTATATATGGGCATTGTTGGGTCCCTACTATACCTTACAGTAAGCAGACCTGACATAATGTTTGTCACATGTCTTTGTGCTAGATTTCAAGTGAACCCTAAAGAATCTCATCTAATTTTCTTAAAAAGGAGTTTTGAGATATATAAAGAGTTGTCCTAGTCTAAGACTTTGATATCCCACTGAGTTAGAGTTTGAGTTAACTGGATACTCAGATGCTGACTTTGCTGGATGCAGAGTAGATAGAAAAAGTACCTCAGGAACATGTCAGTTCCTTGGTATGAGATTAGTCTCTTGGTTCAGCAAGAAGCAGTCATCTATGTTTACATCAACTGTCGAAGCAGAATATATAGCAGTTGGCAGTTGCTGTTCCCAGATGTTGTGGATTCAGAACCAACTTCTAGATAATAGGTTCAACTTAAATAATTCAACTCTACTGTGTGACAACATAAGTGCTATATTCATAGCACAAAATCCAGTCCATCACAGTAGGACTAAACATATAGACATTAGGCATCATTTCATAAGAGAGTGTGTAGACAAAAAAAATTTAATCTTGTTTATATCTACACTGATTTACAAAGGGCAGATATCTTCACCAAACTTTTGGATGAGAGGAATCATATGTTCTTCATAAATCAGCTTGGTATGATAAATGGAGAAGCATTCATTTGACTTCTGTCTATGGTCGATGAATTTTTCAAAGTTCGTCAAATGGAGCTCGACGAGCAGAGAAAAGTTCTAGAGAACTTCGTCGAACGGAGATCGACGAATTCTCTGTGAGTGAAGTTATTTTCGTTGACCGGAGATCGACGAATTTGCTTCGGGAAACTTTCGTCGAATGGAGCTTGACGAAATGTTTTCACATCTTCTGACTGAGATCGACGAATTCTTTTGACTATGAAATATTTCGTCGAACTCAGATCGAAGAACTTTTTATTTTTCGTCGAACGGAGTTTGTCGATTCATATTCTGAAAAACCTTATATCTAGGTTTTCTTCAACCTCTGTCCCGCGCTTTCAGTTCCCTTTGCACTTGATCTTTGTTTTTCTCTTGCAGGTACATTCATGGCGATTCCAGCAAGCGCTCTCTCTTCCATGAAATTTGATATGTGCTTTGACATCGATTTCGACTCCTTCTAGTTCTCTGACACCATCTTTGTCAAAATCCTAAAGTTATTCGAAGAACAACATCTGAAACAGTTCATGACAATGAGAATCAAGATAGCAATGACTGAAGTTAAAGAATGGGTGTACACATCTACAACTCCAGAAGAAGATAATATGACTGGATCAGTTTCTGGACATCTAGTTACCATCTCCCCCTCCGTACTAACCGACACTTTCGGTCTTTTAAATGGAGCAGAAGAAATTGAAATGGACTCTGAGGAGTATGGAAATATGCTGACCAAGATGTGTCATTCCAGCTACAACCCTAACAAACTGCTCAAGAAGAACTTATCTCCTGAGTTCAAGTTCTTGGATGACGTAGTCGGCAAGGTGCTGCTGGGCAAACACACCGCCCACGACTACATAACCAGGCACCAGTTCATGGTGATGAGTGCTCTGGTCGAGAAGAAAGCAGCAAATTGGGGAAAGCTGCTACTTGATCTGATTAAAAGGAAAAAAATAACAAGAAAGAGGTCTGCTTTGGCAGAATTCTGGGGATATTTCTGCAATAAAAAACACAGTAACATCTGGTCTCTACACCAGTGTTCATCAATGCATCCAAGAGGCTTACCACTGCCCTCTTTGGCAGATGGGAGAGGAAGATAACTAAGCCAACCAAGGCTTCCTCTTCCTCCAGACCTTTTGAGAGTACAAGGGCTGTTCTAGCCACTCCCCACCCTGCTGAAGATGTTCCACCTCCACCCCCTCCAGCCTCCCCAATTCATCTCTCTTCACTAGCTCATAACACAGTCCATACTCCAACAACTCCATCATACCATGGTACACCAACTCCATCACACCATGGTACACCAACTCCATCACAATATGGTACACCAACTCCATCACAATATGGTACACCAACTCCACCACAACATAGTACACCACCCTCATCTCCTCTACCACTACACCTAGATCACATCCCCTTTCCAACCTTCTATCACTACCTTCTTTTGACCTACTATCATCCCCCCTTCATACTCCATCACCTACAGATGAGCCAATGACAGATACTCTACCTTCTCCTCCACCATCATCTTCCATCCATACTTCTGTATTCACTCAGATACCTTCTGAGTTCATGCAATTGGACCCCCCTTCCATTCAACCTCTTTTGGCCATTCTCACTCCACTCATCAGAAACTTGATAGCAGAGGCTATTTCCCCTCTTGCTACTTCCATCTCATCCCTTACTGCCCACCTCTCTGCCTTCTCTGTCCCTCCTTCTTCAGTCAGGGGCCTGGCTCCAGTGCCTAACGAAACTAGGCAGGGGGAGATACTCCATGAAGAAGTAGCTCCAGCTCCAGCAGATGCAGCAGACACAGTTATCCCTACTGATTTAATTGATTTCATTGAGTCTGATATGTATATGGATGAGACAGATATAACTGGAATAAATACTGTTGGTGATTATATTATCAATCTCATAGTAAATATTTTGAGTTTGTTAAATACTTTTGATATAGTTCATTTGAACTTTCTTCCAGAAAACAGCCTAAAGCCTTCTATGGCTATAGTTCCTTACACTTATCCAATAAGCCCCAACGTTGTCCTGCAAATTAAGGCCAGTTTTGCAAGTATATAGGCTCCAGTTGTTCCATCTCCACCAAGAGCAGATTCTGTCATTGTATCATCCCCTCCCAAAGCCATCTCTCCTCCAACATTCAAGATGGATGACAGTTCAATGCCAGATCTGGATGAGATCATAATGGAAGACATAGAACAAGAGAATCAGTTGTCTTTAGTTACTGAAAAAGTTATTGAATCAGTTGTTCTACCTCTAGCTCCTCCTCAGGCTGAAAAGTTGTTGATATCTGCAAAAGCTCTAAAGGAAATTAATGCTTTATATGATAATCCCCAAGATTCTTTAGATGATGATGATGAAGATGATTCTGATGATAGTCCTTCTGCAAAGAAAAAGAAAATCTCTAAGAAAAGGAAAGCTCATCCAGTTGTTGCCCCAAAACTTGATCCCACTCATGATACCCCATATTACATTCTTCAGAATATCACCCCTTATAAGGGTATGCCAGCTTGAATATGGATGTCAAAGAATGAGCAGAAAGCCAATAAGAAAAGCAAGAGATACTCTCCTCCTCCAACTTCTCAAAGATAGAGGAAAGACCCACCTCCTCCTCCTCCACCTACTGCTGGTGCTTCAGGACTTACTTCTCAGAGGTCTACCTCTTATTCTCAAACATACCAAAGACAACATGGTAGATCTTTTTCACATTCTGGAAGCAGCCAGCAGAGGCACTCCTCAAGCAGACAACATCAACAGCATCAACATCAACAACCTCAGCAACATCTACAAAAAGCTCTTGAACATCAAAAAGCTGATAGTCCAGAGGCCTGAATCTCCTCCTATTCCATTTGAGGATCCTAAAACAGCTACTACTACTAGAATGGCCAGGTTCCAAGAACTGGTTGGATTATCTATGATAAACAAGGATAAAGCTGAAGGAAAGGATCCCTCACAATATTCAACTATGTCCAAATACAGGAAAGAGAAATTAAATAGGTATGTTAAAACAAACAAGTTCTTTAATGTAGATGATTATATGCAATTACATTCAGAGGTTGCAGCACCTAGAGCCACTTCTCTCAATATAATTAGTGTTGCTGATAGGATAATGTCAAAGAGAGAAGCTATCAACCTAAACAGAGAAATCATATTCAGAGAGCCTTCTGGAAGTTCTGATAAAGGAAACCAGGAAAAGGAGAAGCTGAAGAAAAAGCATAAACATTATGCTTAATTTTTTTTATATACATACATTCTGAACTCTTATTGTTATTTCACAAAGCTACATTATAATATCTGCTGCAAGTTTTAAATTTTTCTGTCAGATATATTTTTTTCTTTTTCTTTGTGAATATTTTTTTTGTTTGGATTAGTGACCTCATCCAAATAGGGGGAGATTATTGGATCACTAGTTTGATTTGGGCTAGGTTCACTATCTAGGATAATTGACCCAATATGTATAGTCAGGGTCATGTCTGTGTTCTAGAGTTTAGGCTAAGTCCTTAGAAACAACCACACATGGACCATCCAACAGAAGACTGCAGAAGACTCAAACTTAGAAGAAAATTAAGTTCAGGAAAGTGAGTTCGACGTTCGTCGAACTCAGCTCGACGAAAGTCGTGCTCCGCTCGACGAACTCAGAGCAAATTCTCTGAGTTGAGCTCGACGATATTCGAGCTCAGGTCGACGAATTCTGGGTGATCAACTTCAACACATTAAGTCCAGAATCCTTTCTCTGAACTCAGGTCGACGAAGTTTCATTATTAGCTCGACGAACTTAGAGCATAGAAATGGGAAGTTCTTCACAGAAAACAGTTAGCTGATCTCAGGCCGACGAACAAGGATTCCCAGGTTGACGAACAAGATTTCTCAGCTCGACGAACTCTGGACTCAGGTTGACGAAATCTGTTCTCTGGTCGACAATTGTTGTGCAGTTACAGACTTAGAATTTTCCTTACTTTTTGTCCTTATTCTATTGCAGTAATTCCTAAATAATCAATGCTTATATTCTCTGGAAATAACCGTTAGTGATAGCATTGATTATGGTATTCATCAGGATTATTACTTGCCATTTTTTAATAAGACACTTGGGGAAATCCATTAATGCAATATTCTCTCCAGCCGGATTTTCATTCTCCAGGCAGTCAACATTCAATGCAGACAATTCAAATTCAAAGGAGAAATTAGACAGAGATAGAAAAGATATTCTTCTCTTTCAGTCGACAACACACAACAGACAACAAGGATAGCAGAACACAAAGAAAGACAGACACCATAAATCATTCAAGAAAAGGCTATGTCTGTCTTCATCAGGGGTTCTTCCTCCAGCAAGCTAAAAAGAGACAATCAACTTCTATCTGTCTACATCTTTCTGGAGATCTTTTTAAGAAGACCTACTCACCCTGCAAAGCTTCCACTCTTCCTGAATAAATCTTTATCTCAGGGGGAGCTTTGACAACATCAAGATCAAGTTTGATCTTGAATTTCCAAAACTCATAAAGTGTACTTAAATCCAAATCAAATGTACTTAAATCAAAATCAAGTTTTATAAAGATACAACAATTGGAGCAAATAATTGTCACTAAAAAAGTATTTCTACGATAAATTTAAATTTTTTTGTAATAGATTAATATTTGTAATATTAATGCTAAACTATTTGTTCATATTTTGCTAAAAAATGTAGAGAGATTTTTTTTTTTATTTATACAAAACAATTTGATTTGCACATATAAATTTTTGATTTGCCCATAAAATTGATTTGACATAATCTAAAATAAGTTTATTCATAACCATCACCAAAATAAATGCCCTCTTTAGTGTGTAATCTTTATTTAAGAGAGGTGGCTCAAACAAAAATGAGGTATTGAAGTTGCGAATAAAAAATGTAAATTTATCAAACACCTATTACATTTTTTTCAATGGAAAAAAAGCCCAAAAAATGGAAAATTTTTTGCTGGGTCTGACACACGGCAAATTATTGGGTCCAAGCCCCGATTCCAAATCTGGAACCGGGAGCTACAGATCACCATTAAAATGCATGTGAGACCCATGCATTTCGGGAGTCTGACATACATTTTAGCAGGGCCCATGCATTCACATCTTTCTATTGGTTCCGGTTCCATCCGGGAACCCGGACAGAAAAATTCCGCCTGACACACATAATTGTGTGCGTCAATAAATAAGCGGAAATTTTCTGCAGGATCCATCTTATATTTTCTCTTACGTTTTCTGCTCCTTCCCGACTACTAGACTTTTTGAAAGAAATAATTTTGCTTCCTTGCACGACAACGACCCTTTTCCCTTCCTGTGATTTCATTACCAGCTATAACTAAAGAAATACTGTGAAAAATAGTCAACGAGACTCAAGCCCGACTGCTAGATTGATCTGGAAAGAATTTACTGCTACCTTTTTCGCCTCCATATTCTATTATATTTGGAAAGCACGAAACAGCTACATACATGGTGAGTCATACATGCAACCAGCTACAATCCTGATCACTGCTTTACATGATACATCGCGCGGACACTGGTCATCTCATTGTAACCCACAATCTACTTGGACACCCTGGCCCGTTGGATGGATCAAAATAAATTTTGATGGATTTGTGATGGAGAATAACGTCGCTGGGCTCGGCTGCGCTATTCGTGATCATGGTGGAAGGCTAATTGCTGTCGTGGGGGTCCGACAAAGAAGCAGATTAGTATGCATGACCGAACTCCATGCTGCCCAAGCTGCACTTAATCTTGCTTCTCAGCTTGACGTTGATTTCATTGGAGCAATCCTAGAAGGGGACTCATTCGACGTCTGTTCTCGGCTAAACAAAATCCTTGTTGGAGGTTACATAGAAGATTGTGAAACTTCCGTAGCGCGCCTACTTCCTGCCTTCCCAAAAATTGTTGTTTCTCTTATAAACCGCAAAGCAAACTCCGTGGCGGATCATCTAGCTAAGAATGCTTGTCTTCTAGATTTTGAGTGGGTTAGAGGTATGTCTCTAACCACTTCTTTGGCGCAGCTTTTGGCTCATGATGCTACTTTTCTGTAACTTTTATTTTATCGCTTAATATATATATTAGGCTAAGGCCAAATTCAAGGAAAGAATTTACTGCTAGAAATTTCTTTTCTTTGAAGGCAAAAAAGACGATTCATGAAATCCATCCAGTATTTTTGAACTATCAGTTTATTAACTTTGGAATGTGTTTGTTACACTCGGAATTGAATGTGCTGTAATCTTATATTACGCTGGGGAATTGCTCGTTGCGCTCAGAATATTTGAAAAACAATCGTAAATTGTCAATTACCATAGTAATGTGCGAGTAACTGTAGGTATACTGAGGGTCCGTTTGGCTCCACGTTAACCCTCCATTGCATTGATATCGGAATGGAAAAAAAAATTTTGACAGTTTGTTTGGGCGTTGCGGTGGCATCGGAGGAGCAATTTTTCGTTCTCAACGGAGCTTTGCGATAGCTCCTGAGAGCTCCTTTTCAACGGAGCTTTTCAATGCCCGTACGGAGCCTTGCGCAATGATCCAGCGGAGGTGTGCTCCGGCGATGGACGGAGAGAACTGCGCTTTCATTTCTCTCTTTCAACAGCTCCGTGGTGTGCTCCGGCGATGGACGCGAGGGCACGAGATGCCTTGAAGCTCTGCCACCGTTGGTTGTCGGCGAGGGAGGGAGACAGCAGAGCCGACAAGGAACGGGAGATCCTTGCTCCGGCGAGGAATGGTGGAGCCTTGCTCCGACGAGAAACGGTGGAGCATTGCCAGGCACCTCCTCCGCCATGGACACCCGAGCCCCTCCTCCTCCAGTGACCTAAGTGTTATGTTGATTTTATTATTACCATGATTATTATATTATTATTAATAATAATAAATTAATAAGATTAGAATTCATTTTAATATTATTAATATGATTATTATTATTATTAAATTTAATTTCTAATAAATATTAATTATATATATTTTAATTAGTGTAGTTGCAATTTTTTATAATTAAATGTAACCGAATTTTCACTACTGTTTTATCAAACTGTTTCTCCATTATGAACAACTCTTCCGCCGCTGTCTTACCGAACTGTTTCTCCATTCTGAACATCATCATTCCCGCAGCTCCATTCTCACTGCTTCATTCTCACAACTCCTTTTGTCACAGCCACCGTCAAAACAAACTGACTCTGAGTTGATTGCTGGAAATTTCACTTGTGTGAAATGTGTTTGATATGGACACCCTCAGATTTATAAGAATTATGAGCTGTGAATAGCCAGAATTCTTCCCACCCTCCACTAACTTAGTTGGGGTCATAAAAGCTAAATGTGTTTGAGCAAAGTCAACCTCAATACTTGCATGAAAAAATCATGCAGAACCGCTGTGCGCGACAAATCCACCGCACCAATGGACGTCTAACTGCTGGCCGGCCAGCCGGCTGCGCAAAACTTTTTCCCAAATAAACAAAACAAAAGTTGGCTAAAAGATGCCTTAGATTCTGACAGTTAAATAAGGTTGCCTTATTATTATTATTATTGAAGATTAAGGTTGCATTATTTTATTTACGCTGATTAAGAAAAAAATTTGGGTGGGCTAGGCTCATATTTCAGCTGTGAGCCTTTAAATAGGACCGGGCCCCACTCTCTTCTCCATCCTTTGCACAAAATTTTCCACGTTTGGCGCCTTGAGAGCGGGAACCGCGGCAAAAATATGAGCCAAACCCTAGCATACAATGCCATCGGATAAGATTGAACAATTGTCGCTGCAAATTGCCCTAGCATACAACGCCATTGAAGAAGATTGAACCATCGTCGCAGCAAACCTTCACGCCGGCAGGTTCGATGGATTGCGCCGCCCAGCCTGACGAAAAGCTAAACAAGGAGGTTCAACCCTCTCAGGTATTTCCGCCACCACAGATCTACTTGTCGGCCCACTCTTTTCTGATTTCAGTGTTTTTTGCTCTGTTTTGTTTCTTCGTTATTTTTTTGTCGGGATCTATATTCTGGCCGGATTTTTTTGATATTGTTACTTTTCTGACGACTTATTTCTGCTCGTCCGGCCGAAACAAAATATGTTCTGTACGATTTGTTCCTGTTTTTTCAGAGCAGTGTCAGTGCCATATTTCACGTTGTTCATTCGAAGGACGAAGCTTACAACATGTACTGTGAGTACGCGTACAAAAAAGGCTTTAGCATTCGAAAAACACACATAGTATACTGACACACTCAGATCATCAAGTCAAGAGAGTATAAATGTTCCAAAGCTGGTTATAAACATTTCAAAGAAGAACCTGTTGAACAGGTGAAATTTCATAGATTAGCCAGTAGAACAGGATGTTTGACATGCATACATTTCAGCGTTGATAAAGAGGGGAAAAATTGGACGGTTGCAAAACTAGTAGAGGAGCATAACATCCCTTAGCTGTAAAAAACGAGTCTCATTTGCTGCGGTCTCATGGAAAAATATCGAATATTCAAGTTGTCTTACTTAAGAATATGATTGGAAGTGGCATAAGAACGGTCCACGCATACAATTTTCTTGCTGAGGAAGTTGGAGGCTTTTAGAATGTTGGATTTTGTAAAAACGGTGCTTACAACTATGTTCAACGTGAAAAAAGCACTCATAGAGAGTGGTGACTCATTAAGCTTGCTGAAGATATTCAAGGACTTGCAAATGAATGATAGCATGTTCTCTTATGATGTGTGTGTCACAACCCGCATTTTCTCAACGATAAAATCGGATCAGAGCAGGAGAAAATACGTGTCGTGATGCCACGTCATGCAGGGGATAACTGCACACGCTCAAGCAAATCTCCAGACCTTTGTTTTTAAGGAAAACGTTGATTAATTATGGTAGAAAAACAGTTATGTTGAAAAGGTCGTATCCCTCGGCACGGTAGATCAGCTAGTCCACAGATCACAGTATATTTATACGCAGCGGAAAATACTTTGGTTCAATTAAGTTGACACCCTAAACGAGCATAGGTGTCCCCGGGGGACGACCCATGGTATGCACGACTCTAAGGTGAATATAGTATACATAAAAAGGTAGTCTTTACGCTATAAGGAAAAATAGTGCTTTAGTTTTACAAATATGAAATGCATGAGTACATATAGTAACATTTTAGGGTTTAAAATAACTGGAATGCACCCTAGCATAAATCCTTCCCAGAAGAGCAAGAACCACCAGGTAAAAAGTAACAGTAGTGAGAGCAGCAAGCAGTCTAACACAGAAAAGCTAAAGTCTATGGGCGTCAACAACTGACACGAACCCATAGAAAGAAGAAAAACAGCCAAGTCTAAATAATGCAACTACCTCAAACTCGGAGGTGGAAACAAACAACCACAGGAACCAGCAGCACCAGAAGCCCAAGTCTGTCAGCTAAACCAGCTACAACTCTGATCCTGAGGCATTCAAAAGAAGAACACCTCAGAAGCAAGTCACAAGTAGAGCAAGAGTAAAAGCAGACTACACAAACCTCTAAGTAGAGGAGAATGAAAGAAAAGGTGACTGCAACAAAACGGTCAACAGAGTAAAAATGAGCAACAGTAAAACTAGCCGAGCAAGATATGCTAAGCATTATATATACAAAAGAAAAGGAGCAAGCAACAGCAACCGAAGTCCAATCTTTCATTAGCAATTACCATGCCGAGGGAGGAACCCCAACGCGCACAGCCTATCCGAGTATAAAATACTATGCCGAGGGAGGACCCCAACGCGCATAGTTCATCTGAATATAAAACACTATGCCGAGGGAGGACCCCAACGCGCATAGTTCATCTGAATATAAAACGCTATGCCGAGGGAGGACCACAACGCGCATAGTTCATCTGAATATAAAACGCTATGCCGAGGGAGGACCCCAACGCGCATAGTTCATCTGAATTTCCTTAGTTACATAATTATACGAGCAGTGTTCATTTACGCTCATTCATCACCATAAACTCCAGAGATAGCCGACCAAGTGGGCTGCATAAGGGCGTTTCAAAGAACAGCAAGATTTTTAGATTTAAAACTTAAGGGACATCAAGTCACAAATTCCAGAAATAGAGGGGAAAACAAGTTAGGAGTTCAGAACAAGTATCTCTACCGTCAAAATATGATAAGCTCAACAAGTGTAGAAACAAAAAGGAAGGTAGGAATTTAGAATTAAGAACAAAGGGAAAGCAAGAACACTACTTGCCTCGGTTTACCGGAAAAACTCTCCAAATCTCCACGCGCCGCGATAGGAGCCGAAATCTGGACGAAAGATGACTGGAGAAACGGTTAGGGCCGAAAACCCTAGCATAAAAAAACTCGAGGAACGGGGAAGAAATTGCCCCGAGGGCGTAGCTCTCGACGAGAGCCTTCTAGATCCACGATCGGCGGGAAAAACCGAGCACCGAAGCTCCGTCGGTGATCGCCGGGAGAGGCACGGACGACAAACTTCTCTGCGCACGCCGCTCTGGGACGGAAAGCAGGAGAAACCTAGGTCGGCTAAAGATAAGGAGAAGCAGGGTATAAATACTCAACAGCTGCAAGGACCGGGTTCAACTACACCGGACCGGTGGTGCCGACGCACCACAGAACAGCGGTGTCGACACGCCTGTGTCAGCACCAGCCGGCAGTGTCGACACAGCAGTGTCGACACCCGCCAGCCAGCGGTGTCGACACACCTGTGTCGACACCGGCCGGCAGTGTCGACACCGCAGTGTCGACACTCGACAGCCAGCGGTGTCGACACACTGCGTCGACACCGGCCGGCAGTGTCGACACAGCAGTGTCGACACCGACAGCCAGCGGTGTCGACACACTGTGTAGACACCGGCCGGCAGTGTCGACACCGCAGTGTCGACACCGACAGCCAGCGGTGTCGACACAAAGTTTCGACACCAGACGGCCCCGCTCGACGACTCGTCGAGCCAGCACGGCAAGCATGGAGCTCGACGATCGTCAACCTCCAAACAACGCCCGGAAAAACTAACCATCGTCAAGCTCGAACCCAGAGGATAAAATAAGATAAAATCGACATAACAAGGTTGGTTCGACGAACTGGACGAGCAAGACAGAAGAAGACAATCAATTAAGCTTTCCAAATGTGAAAATTTCCGTTTCTGCCAAAGATTTAAGAATTCGGCTGACTGAATCGACGAGACGTGAAAGCGCACTAACGGCGACGCGCCACCAACTGAACGCTAGAGTAATGCCCTTATGTCACAAAGATGCCAACCAGGGGAGACAATAATGCCGAAAAAAGCAGGGGCGTTACAGTCACCCCTCCAAAAGGGAAGTTTCGTCCCGAAACTTGAAACACAAACGGAAAATAAGAGGACAGAGAACGAGACAAGACAGAAGAATTCTTAAAACTAGAATACTAACCAGAGAGATTAAGAGAACAGCTGAGGATGAGATTCTCTCATCGCGGATTCCAATTCCCAAGTTGCACCTCTTGCATCCTGATTTCGCCAGAGAACCTTAACCATTGGAATTGTTTTCTTTCTTAGCGCACAGTCTTGCGTCTCCAGGATACAAACCGGTTCTTCAACATACGAGAGATTAGGGTGCAACCGGGGTACCGATACAAGGACATGCCGCTCACTGCGGACACACTTTCGCAACTGGCTCACGTGGAACACGTCGTGAACACCAGGGAAAGAATCAGGCAACTCTAGTCTATAGGCAGAAACTCCAATGCGCTCCAAAATCTGAAAAGGCCCCACATACCTGGGATCTAGCTTATGGTTTCTTCCAAATCTTTTAACACCCGGCATCGGGGAGACCTTCAAAAACACCATGTCCCCAACCGCAAACTCCAGGTCAACTCTGCGCTGGTTTGCATACTTCTTGTATCGCTCCTGAGCTAACCTCAGCTTTTCACGAATGTGCCTTACTGAAGTACTCATATCCTCCAGCACTTCTGGTCCGAGCAACGGCTTCTCGCCCACTTCTGTTCAAAACAGAGGAGTTCGACAACGCCTTCCATAAAGAGCTTCAAAGGGCGTCATCTGCAAACTTTCCTGATAACTATTATTGTCTGCAAACTCCATTAATCCGAGGCGTTTATCCCAAGCTCCGCCATGGTCCAGGATATAGCATCTAAGCATATCCTCCAAGATCTGGTTCACTCTCTCCGTCTGACCATTTGTCTGCGGATGATAGGCAGTAGAATATCTAAGGTCAGTACCTAGAGCTCCCTGTAAGCTTTGCCAGAATCGAGACATGAATCGGGAGTCTCGGTCGGACACAATACTCGTCGGTACACCATGAAGTCTGATAACTTCGTTCAGATAAAGCTCAGCTATCTTTTCCATGGAATAACTAATCTTGAAAGGCACAAAATGGGCACACTTAGTTAGCCTGTCCACAATGACCCACACTGCATCATGCCCTCGGGGAGATCTGGGCAAACCGGTTATGAAATCCATTGATACACTCTCCCATTTCCAACTCGGTACATCTAAGGGAGTTAACTTACCACCCGGCCTTCTGTGATCAGCTTTTACACGTTGACAGGTATGACATTCAGACACAAATCTTGCGATGTCATTCTTCATGCCTGACCACCAAACAATCTGCTTCAAATCTCTGTACATTTTCGTGGAGCCAGGATGATATGCAACACTGGAACCATGCACTTCACTGCATATTTTTGATCGGCTGTCCCCAACAGCAGGAATACAGTATCTGCCACGGTACTTTAAGGTACCCACGCCGTCAATTGTAAAGTCGGGTAATTCCCTTCTCTCAGTCCTACTGCGGAGGTGCTGTAAGTCAGGATCGTCCTTATGATGAAGCTTAGTGAGGGTAATCCACGAAGGCTCATCCAACTCTAGGCTACTCGGCAAAACGCTATTCCCTACGGTTATGTCCATGAGCAAGAACTCTTCGACAAGGGATTGCACCAAGAGGTTAAAGATGTGTGCGGGCTTCCGGCTCAGCGCATCTGCTACAACATTAGCCTTGCCGGGATGATAAAGGATGTCCACTTCGTAGTCCGCAACATACTCTAACCATCGGCGCTGGCGCAAATTCAGTTCCTTCTGAGTAAAGACATATTTCAAACTTTTGTGATCCGAATAAATTTTGCATGACACTCCATATAGAAGATGTCTCCACAATTTCAAGGCATAAATGACGGCAGCAAATTCTAGATCGTGTGTAGGGTAATTCTTTTCATGCACCTTCAATTGTCTTGATCCATACGCAATCACCTTGTCGTCCTGCATCAGCACGCAACCGAGTCCAACTCGCGAGGCGTCCACATAAACAGCATACTCCACTCCTTCCACTGGCAATGCCAACACTGGAGCAGAACACAAACGCCTCTTGAGCTCTTGAAAAGCTCCCTCACAGGCATCGTTCCAAACAAAAGCTACGCTCTTTTGTGTAAGCCTGGTCAACGGCGCAGAGAGGACAGAGAACCCTTCCACAAATCTTCTGTATTAACCTGCCAACCCTAAGAAGCTCCTTATCTCTTTAGGCGATGAAGGTCTCTTCCAGTCCAAAACCGCAGCTATCTTTGCAGAATCCACTGAGATACCTTCCTTACTTACAATGTATCCTAGGAAAGACACCTGAGATATCCAGAACTCACACTTGCTAAGCTTCGCATACAGCTTGTGCTCCCTCAAAGTAGACAAAACCAAGCGCAAGTGCAAGGCGTGCTCATCTGCATCTCTAGAATATACTAGGACATCGTCAATGAACACCACCACGAACTTATCCAGAAAATCCTTGAACACCCTGTTCATCATGTCCATAAAAGCTGACGGTGCATTTGTCAATCCAAAAGACATCACCAGAAATTCAAAGTGACCATAACGAGAACGAAAAGCAGTACGCGGAATGTCTGACTCCCGGATCCTCAACTGATGGTAACCTGAACGGAGGTCAATCTTCAAGAACACAGAGCTACCCCGCAACTGATCGAACAAATCATCGATCCTAGGCAACGGATATCTGTTCTTAATTGTTACCTTGTTTAGCTCTCGATAATCAATGCATAGTCTCATCGTCCCGTCCTTTTTCTTCACGAAGAGCACTGGTGCACCCCAGGGAGAAGAGCTGGGTCTAATAAAACCGTATTGCAATAACTCATCCAGTTGAGTACGCAGCTCCTCTAACTCACGCGGCGCCATGCGGTACAGTGCTTTGGCAATAGGGCGAGTGCCTGGCTCGAGGTCTATAACAAACTCCATCTCTCTCTCAGGAGGAAGTCCAGGAAGGCTATGTGGAAAAACATCCAGAAACTCGCACACCACAGAAACGTCCTCTACCCGAGGCTCAACCGGTGCAGCTCCCAGAACAGAAACAGAGACAAGAAAAGAATCACAGCCAGACTCTAGAAATATACGAGCACGCACCGCAGAAATGATCGGAGACTCCAGACGCGGCAAACCATACACACTCATGGGCTGGCCATTGCTACCCTTGAAATCCAAGCGCTTGAGCTTGCACTGAATGACAACATCATAGCTGGACAACCAGTCCATGCCCAAAATTACGTCAAAGTCCACCAGATCTAGCACCTTCAGATCCGCAATCGCCAGAAACCCGCCTAGGGAGATGGGGCACTTTTGGATACCCTGGCTTTACCTCACCAACTCTCCTGAAGGAAATTTGACATCTATGGAAGTGTCTAACTGGTCGAGAGCCCAACGATGACGGTCCACAAAACTTCTTGCCACAAAAGAATGAGTAGCACCCGAATCGAACAAAACGCGGGCTCACTTATTCTTCACCTTAAATTCACCTAAACACACAGCGCGTGAAACTAATATGCAGAAACCATATATCCACTAAAAGGAATAACTAGCCGAGTCAGAGACTAACATGCGATCACCTGAGTCGATGATTGGGCCTCCTCCTTGGTCAGCACATTCAAATTTCCTCTTCCTTTGTCCGCGAGAGGCGGGGGCAGCGGTAAGGTCTGTAACGGGACTGCATGCAGCGCAGGCTGGCTCTGCTGGCAATTAGCCCTCATGTGTCCTCTTTGGCCACAGAGATAACAAGCTCCAGCCTTCTTGCGACAACGGGCCACATCATGTCCACTCCTCTGACAATAAGAATAGACAGGACCCCCTTTGGGAGCATCTTGGATCGCATGCACCTGAGACAGCTTCTGCGCATCCAATCTCTTAAAACACCTCTCGAGAGAGTGCCCCGGCTTACCACAGAAGCTACACACCTCTCTTCTGTCCTTCTTTACTGCAGGTCCAGGTGCCCTCGCACTTCCTCCATCGTCAGATTTCCTCTTGTCCTTCTTTGCAAGCGATCCCCGATTCTTCGCATTTTCTATCGCCTCAACCTTTAAGGCAGCTTCAACTACTTCGGCAAAAGTCTCCAACTTGTAGGCACTAACCAACTGCTGGATATCATACCTCAGACCACCCAAAAAAATGCTTCACTCTGCCTTCTTCAGATGCTATCAGATCTGGGGTGAAACGACTGAGCTTGCCAAACTCGACTTCGTACTCACCAACAGTGAGTTGCCGCTGCTTCAGGTGTAGGAAACTATTCATGAGGCGGTCTCGCTCGACCGATGGTAGGAACTTCTTTAGTAACAAACTCCTGAATGATTCCCACGAGCACCCCTCCGAAAGGTTCTCTTTTTCTCTGATCCACCAACTCTTCGCAAGGCCCTTGAGTTGATAAGCCGCAATCATCACCTTTTGATTGGGAGAAACGCCAGAGTAGGAAAACATTTCTTCCATGGCAATAATCCAGTCATCCAATGCCATGAAGTCTGCCCTACCGTCATAAGACGGGGGTCCTAAACGCTGGAAGTGAGAAATGAAATTCATCTCAGGCGGCAACGCAACTGGGGGAACTAGAGCAGCAGGGGGGATAGGAACCGCTTGATCCACAGCAGGACCCTGTGCTCTGGACTGCTGCCCAGAGATGACAGCCAACATCGATTGCATCTGGGACTGCATGTCCACCATCTGCTTTGCCAGGGTCTCATTACTTAGCCTCAGCGCTTCGATCACCGCTTCGCTCTGGGCACCTGAAGACTCGCCCTCTGACTGGGGGGTCGACCTCGTCGCAACGCGCTTAGGCGGCATTCTACAGAACAAACGGAGATCTAGTCAGACCTTGCCTAAGACACCACAAACTGGGAAAGCATTCCCTAAAACACACTATTTTGGATTCACATTGACCGATACGAACAAAAAGGCTTATCAGGGACCTAGCTTAGGACACTGAAGCTAGAAACTAGCATACCCTGACACAGTTCAGATCCGGAACAAACAAACTCAGATCAGGTCGAAAAAGAACCGATACTTGCTCCTACTGTTACCTTGCTCTAGGAAATCATAAAATGATGTTATGCTTCTATCTTGTGCCTATAATATGAATGCATGAATGTATAAATTTCATCCCAAGGTATGAGTGTACATATGTCATCATGCAGATCTTTAACTTGGCACGTGTGCTTATGCAATGATATGCTATGTATGCAGTGCTATGCTTACTACAATAAGGCCTTAGTGCATGCTATGAGCGGCGTATACATTCAATATTATGCATCCCATACTACATAATATTGTATGCAATGAAGAAAGAAAACGCGCTAATGGGCATCCATGTGATGATGGTTATGCATCCCATACTACATAACCGTCACATGTTGCCACCTATGGTGGATCCATATACAAACACATATTATGCATCTCATACTACATAATATACCCCGTATACTTCTTATCATGCTATGAGTGTAGTGTTCGTGCATCCATCAAAATCTACTGATGACATATTGGTGTGTGTATGCAATGCAATGATACAACTAGGGTTTTGCTTAAGGGAAAGTTGTTCGACTGGTTTGGTCAACCAACCAACCCTCTTGCAGAACCTCCCTCTGATACCAACTGTCACAACCCGCATTTTCTCAACGATAAAATCGTATCAGAGTAGGAGAAAACACGTGTCGTGATGCCACGTCGTGCAGGGGATAACTGCACACGCTCAGGCAAATCTTCAGACCTTTGTTTTTAAGGAAAACGTTGATTAATTATGGTAGAAAAACAGTTATGTTGAAAAGGTCGTATCCCTCGACACGGTAGATCAGCTAGTCCACAGATCACAGTATATTTATACGCAGCGGAAAATACTTTGGTTCAATTAAGTTGACAACCTAAACGAGCATAGGTGTCCCCGGGGGACGACCCATGGTATGCACGACTCTAAGGTGAATATAGTATACATAAAAGGTAGTCTTTACGCTATAAGGAAAAATAGTGCTTTAGTTTTACAAATATGAAATGCATGAGTACATATAGTAACATTTTAGGGTTTAAAATAACTGGAATACACCATAGCATAAATCCTTCCCAGAAGAGCAAGAACCACCAGGTAAAAAGTAACAGTAGTGAGAGCAGCAAGCAGTCTAACACAGAAAAGCTAAAGTCTATGGGCGTCAACAACTGACACGAACCCATAGAAAGAAGAAAAACAGCCAAGTCTAAACAATGCAACTACCTCAAACTCGGAGGTGGAAACAAACAGCCACAGGAACCAGCAGCACCAGAAGCCCAAGTCTGTCAGCTAAACCAGCTACAGCTCTGATCCTGAGGCATTCAAAAGAAGAACACCTCAGAAGCAAGTCACAAGTAGAGCAAAGAGTAAAAGCAGACTACACAAACCTCTAAGTAGAGGAGAATGAAAGAAAAGGTGACTGCAACAAAACGGTCAACAGAGTAAAAATGAGCAACAGTAAAACTAGCCGAGCAAGATATGCTAAGCATTATATATACAAAAGAAAAGGAGCAAGCAACAGCAACCGAAGTCCAATCTTTCATTAGCAATTACCATGCCGAGGGAGGAACCCCAACGCGCACAGCCTATCCGAGTATAAAATACTATGCCGAGGGAGGACCCCAACGCGCATAGTTCATCTGAATATAAAACACTATGCCGAGGGAGGACCCCAACGCGCATAGTTCATCTGAATATAAAACGCTATGCCGAGGGAGGACCCCAACGCGCATAGTTCATCTGAATATAAAATGCTATGCCGAGGGAGGACCCCAACACGCATAGTTCATCTGAATTTCCTTAGTTACATAATTATACGAGCAGTGTTCATTTACGC
Organism: Platanthera guangdongensis; assembly: GCA_039583875.1. Taxonomy (NCBI): domain Eukaryota; kingdom Viridiplantae; phylum Streptophyta; class Magnoliopsida; order Asparagales; family Orchidaceae; genus Platanthera; species Platanthera guangdongensis. Next base: position 15,351,369 of record CM077162.1, read on the forward strand.
TCATTCATCACCATAAACTCCAGAGATAGCCGACCAAGTGGGCTGCATAAGGGCGTTTCAAAGAACAGCAAGATTTTGAGATTTAAAACTTAAGGGACATCAAGTCACAAATTCCAGAAATAGAGGGGAAAACAAGTTAGGAGTTCAGAACAAGTATCTCTACCGTCGAAATATGATAAGCTCAACAAGTGTAGAAACAAAAAGGAAGGTAGGAATTTAGAATTAAGAACAAAGGGAAAGCAAGAACACTACTTGCCTCGGTTTACCGGAAAAACTCTCCAAATCTCCACGCGTCGCGATAGGAGCCGAAATCTGGACGAAAGATGACTGGAGAAACGGTTAGGGCCGAAAACCCTAGCATAAAAAAAACTCGAGGAACGGGGAAGAAATTACCCCGAGGGCGTAGCTCTCGACGAGAGCCTTCCAGATCCACGATCGGCGGGAAAAACCAAGCACCGGAGCTCCGTCGGTGATCGCCGGGAGAGGCACGGACGGCAAACTTCTCCGCGCACGCTGCTCTGGGACGGAAAGCAGGAGAAACCTAGGTCGGCTAAAGATAAGGAGAAGCAGGGTATAAATACTCAACAGCTGCAAGGACCGGGTTCAACTATACCGGACCGGTGGTGCCGACGCACCACAGAACAGCGGTGTCGACACGCCTGTGTCGGCACCAGCCGGCAGTGTCGACACAGCAGTGTCGACACCCGCCAGCCAGCGGTGTCGACACACCTGTGTCGACACCGGCCGGCAGTGTCGACACCGCAGTGTCGACACTCGACAGCCAGCGGTGTCGACACACTGTATCGACACCGGCCGGCAGTGTCGACACAGCAGTGTCGACACCGACAGCCAGCGGTGTCGACACACTGTGTCAACACCGGCCGGCAGTGTCGACACCGCAGTGTCGACACCGACAGCCAGCGGTGTCGGCACAAAGTGTCGATACCAGACGGCCCCGCTCGACGACTCGTCGAGCCAGCACGGCAAGCGTGGAGCTCGACGATCGTCAACCTCCAAACAACACCCAGAAAAACTAACCATCGTCAAGCTCGAACCCAGAGGATAAAATAAGATAAAATCGACATAGCAAGGTTGGTTCGACGAACTGGACGAGCAAGACAGAAGAAGACAATCAATTAAGCTTTCCAAATGTGAAAATTTCCGTTTCTGCCAAAGATTTAAGAATTCGGCCGACTGAATCGACGAGACGTGAAAGCGCACTAACGGCGACGCGCCACCAACTGAACGCTAGAGTAACGCCCTTACGTCACAAAGATGCCAACCAGGGGAAACAATAATGCCGAAAAAAGCAGGGGCGTTACAGTGTGCACTAATGAATTTAACAGACTCACTAGCTTTATCTGGATGGATGGACATAGTAAAGTGGACTACGATTGTTCCGGCGATGTAATTATATTTGATGCCACTTATCGACTAAACAAATATAATTTAGCATGTGCTCTGTTCATTGCGGTGAATCATCATCGGTAGAATGTGTTCGTTGGAGGCGCCTTCTTGGCAGAGGAAACCATTGATGCATTTTGTTGTTTATTTGAAACTTTTTTGAGATTGGTATGTGATAAGCAACCTAGTACTATATTTACTTATCAAAAGCAAGCGATGACCGCCGCTATCTCGAGAGTCTTTAGTAATAGCCGGCACCATTTATGTCAATGACATATATCAAAAAAACATCATCTAAGGTGCCAACCTTCAACCAAGATCCTTCTATTAAAGGTTTATTTTACCACTACATGAGCAAATGTGATATCGAGTATGAGTTTGATGTTCAATGAAGTGCAATGATTTCTCGGGGAAATTTGGAGGAGAATAGTTGGTTATGTGACTTCAAGGGAAATAAAAACTTCCAAAGTATGTACTTTACAAGAACCTTCAACCTTCGAGACTCCACTGTAGTCATTGGCTCTTTGAGAGCCAATTGATTCATCTCACTCAAAAGTTGCTTCTGATTCTCATCTGAATACGATGCTCTCTTGAAACTGAACTCCTCTCCTCTATTTGAGAGTCCTAAAATCACTGCAACTTCATTCACGGTCAGCTTCACATAATATTTTTCAAGCAGAATGGCCTCATTGTCTGGCCTGTACAGTCGGATAAGCCTATACAATAAATAGATGTTTCGAGGAAGATCTGGTAGGGAGAAAAATTGTAGCAGACCGACATTTTTAATAGAATATTTGACTGATCAGACAACAATTTCAAGATGGGCTCGACATGCTTCTTGAAAGTTGATATGACACATCTACTGTTTAGATAAGTATCGGTTGAATGTCCGACCATCTACATTGTCTCTAACAAATGAGTAATAAATAAGGATCTAATGCAATAAATCAGCAATGAATCATCAACCAAGGTTGACATTTCCAAAAATGTTAGAAGGGTTTCCAGCCTGTACTACAGTAATTCCGCCCGGATTCATGAATTTCAACATACAAGAAAATAGGGTTTCAGCATCCAACAAGCATTAGCCGTTGATGCTGAAACCCTCTCGGAAAAAAGAGTATACCCGACATTATTTATGAATTAAGGAAAATGCAGCATACACAATAGGTTCGGCATACCAGAGAAAGGAAAACACTCATAATTTAGGTTGGCATTGCGGTGGAATGTTAAAAGGGTTTCCGGCCAGTACTACAACAATTCCGGTCGAATTCCTGTATTTCAACGTACAAAAAAAAGGTTTCAGCATCCAACAAGCATTAATCGTTGATGTTGAAACCCTCTCGGAAAAAAGAGTACCAGCTACGTAGTATTGAAGCCAAAAATGACCTCTGTGGAGTTCGGGGTCCCAAAAGAGGGGTGACCGTGCACCTACTACCCTCAAGCGAACGATCTAGGCACAAGATTAGGAATACAAGGGATAGACCCAAGGTCTCAGCGTAGACGACCCACCGCATACCCGGAAGACTAACAAACTCTTCCCCTCCCAAGCCAAAGGCTGAGCTAAGACACCTTCGGATGGCGCTATTGGCCGACCGGAACATTTAAGGAGGATCTCAAGACCAACTCTCTCCTAACCAGATGTGTCTCCTTGGGTCTACACAAAATGCTCCTCACCCGCCCTGCTGATGGCTCAAACTCGCCGAGCAATTCCATAACACGCTGCCCAAGTTGGGTCACTAATAGCGTAACTTCACTATTCTAACAGGCTGACAACAGGCCATCAGGGGCTTCCCGGCAACTATACCTCGAGGCCCCCACGGGGCGAGCGGTTCACGAGCACACCACTCGCCCAAGACGGAAGGAGTAAACCATACATAAATAGAGCATCACAGATATTAAAAAATATTACAGGAATATGAATTCCATACTTCGGCACGTAGGCCGGCAATATAAGCAAAAATAGGCCTTCGTGGGCCGGCACAAGCTTGGGCTTAAGCCCGCTACTCCCCGCTTGGAACTGTAACACCTGTACGTCAACGTCTCAAATGGCGGCGGTCAGCTAAACGCCAGTCGGCTAACATGAGCGGACCAAATATATTGCACCCACCCCTTTTTCGGGGGCTGTGGCGCGCATTCCCTGCAAACGGATAATATACAACTTCCTCGGAGTCTTCTCCGGGAACCCCAAAACATCACCAATCCGGCTCACGCGTCCGGATGGGCTTCACACAGCATGCCTAAACCCGTACTCACACTTCCGGGCGCTAACACAGTTAATTGCAGGGACGTACACGTCAACCCGTCGGAGAGCTCCCTTTCCCCACACGTTGGTGGAGAGGGGCTTCCATGCAAATATGTAAACTGAGGGCTTCACCTGCCCAAGTAGAAATTTCGTTACCCTTGACGCGTGTTTGGCGGCGGTGCCGGGAGAGAAGCTCCCTGGCTAGCTTGGCCCTAGGGTAGCTGCGACGCAGTGGACGATTCGAGCTCCAGGCGGCGCCAGGAGAGAAGCTCCCGGCCGACCATGCTGTAGGCGGCGCCGGGAGAGGAGCTCCCGGCTGACCTTGCTGTAGACGGCGCCGGGAGAGGAGCTCCCGGCCGGCGATGCTGTAGGCGGCGCCGGGAGAGGAGCTCCCGGCTGGCGTTGCTGTAGGCGGCGCCGGGAGAGGAGCTCCCGGCCGGCATTGCTGTAGGCGGCGCCGGGAGAGGAGCTCTCGGCCGACCTTGTTGTAGACAACAATGGGGAAAGGAAGCCAAGGTCGGGCTTGCTTTGCCCTAGGCGGCGGCAATGAAGAGAGGGGGAGGGGCACGGCCAGCCCTTACTCCTTGCGGCTGCGATAAAGAAGAGCGGAGCTCGGGCTGCACTTGCCGGCGGCGGCCTGGACATAAAAAATAGGAGAGGCTCGGGCTGCTGCTTGCCGGCGGCGGCCTGGACAGAAAAAATAGGAGAGGCTCGGGCTGCACTTCCAGGCGGCCGGAGAAGGAGAGAGGGGAGGCGGCGTCGGCTCGGGCTGCTGCTTCAGGCAACCGGAGAGAGAGAGAGAGAGAGAGAGAGAGAGAGAGAGAGAGAGAGAGAGAGAGGGCGGGCCTGCGGGGTTGTGCTGCTCTAAGCCGATGGGAGAGAGAGAGGCGGGCGGCCGGAGCGAGGACGGAGGGCGGAGCAAGGGCGGCGGGAAGAGCCCGGAGCGAGGGCGGCGGATCTCTGCTGGAGATAAATCCCGATCTCCCCTTCTCTCCTTCTTCCTTTTCTCTTTTCCTCCTGTACCGAGCTCCCCCCGTTTTTCCCTTTCTTCTTCTCTTTTCTTTGTTTATCTTTTTTGTTGACTTGCTGTACCCCCCTGTCCTGAGCCCATCCTCCCCCTTCTATCTCTCTTCTTAATTGCCTGCTTTCTTTCCACCCCCCATGTGCCATATATAATATATATTATGTTATAAATATATATAAATATTCATATGTTATAATAGTAATTGAACACTTGTAAAAAGCCTACACGCACAAAACCTACGCACACGTGCACGAGGCTGCACGTCTTCGAACGGGACCGCGCCAAAACGCCGCCCATATCACGCCTCTGGCCCGCTAATTGGGGAGTGTCCCACCTAGCCGGATACGGGGTTGTACACATAGTATGAATAATCATGAGAGATTGCCCAAAAATGCAGTTTATAAAAAAATTTCGGCATACCTGAAAAACAGTTCGTCGTGGGATGTCGCTGTACTGCCTCTGCTTCCGCGTCACTGCCCTAAATCAAAACGTGCTCCAGAGGGCGCGAGAAAAGATTTCGGCTATGTGGGGAGAGGCCTGAAGGATCGGTGTTCCGCGCAAAGGAGGGAAGCTGCGCCGGGGAAGAAGACACGTGGTTTGGCGCATGGAAGAAAACGGCACGCGTGCGATTTCAAAAAAAAACATTTTTGTGCGAAGAAGGGAGAAGGGAGTGGGCTCAGTCCTATTTAAAGGCTCCCACAGCCTACCCCACCCAAAATTTTCCGTAATTTAGATAGAATGATAGATTAAGAGCAACTCCAATGGGGGATCTCTATATTTAGAGATCCCTCATGTACTATGTTCTCCAAATATGGAGAACATGGAGAACCAACTCCAACCATGTTCTCCATATTTGGAGAACATGAATTTTTTAATATTATATATTTATAAATATATAAATATATGTTATTTTAGGTATATATTTATATTTAAAATATGTTATATATATTTTATATATTTATATATATAAATAAATATAATAAATAAAATTAAAATTTTTTATTACATTATATTATTTTTTAACTCTTTTTTTTGAAATTTAATTGCATAACTAAAATATAATAAACATTATATAGTTCAAAAAAATATTACATTTGAAAATAATGCTAAAATTCTGGGAGGTCATCATCGGGTTCGCTACGACTTCGCGTGCGCTTCCCCAGTGTTATTCTCCCCCATACCCGGGAACTCCATAGTGACTTCCTCCATACTGACTTCCTCCGTGCTGGTGTCCTCTGGATCGAGCTCCACCATATTGGTCTCCTCCATATAGGCTTCCGTCGTACTGACTTCCTGCAAAATAAGGCCCTCCAAAATGAGCTCCTCCAAATTGAGGTCCTCCAAAGCGAGGCCCTCCAAATTGAGGCCCTCCAAATAGAGGTCCTCCATATGGGTCTCCTACATAGTGGCTTCCTCCATACTGACTTTCTCTATGTTGTGCTCCGTTGTACTGGCTTCCTCCGTGTCCGCTTCCTCCACATTGGATTCCTTCGAGTGATGCTGATTCTATAAATAAGGATTGTTTTATGTTTTTATTCATAATTTCTTATTTTTTTGCCGAAAATATTGTCGCTCCGGAGTTCCTTTTATGTTATCCAAGTCTATCATCATAAGATCATGATCTTGTTTAGCACTCTGGAGCTCTAATTTTTTCTTTTCATTTTCGACCTTTAACTTCATCAGTTCATTCATAGAAGATCTATCCTTCGCTCGTTCTTCTTGACCTTTTTTCAAAATCTGTAAGATTTCTTCATTTGCTTTAGTTTTTGTTTCCATACCACCACTTTTACCACTAACATGTCTCCTCCTTTCTTTTTCTTTCTTTCTCCCAGTAGGCCGTGTATTTGAAATTGAGTTTGGAGATTCTTTATCACCAGTACTATTAGGGTTCATTTCGTTACTGTATGTGTTTAGGTCCATGCGTCTCCGTTGTGTGGGTGAGTTAGAATCAAGCTCTTGCGACATGCCATCACGCTGAGAGGTCTTACCAGCTGCAACCCCGGAATGATCGATCCATTTTTTAGTATTTTTCAAGATTGACCAAACATGATCAAACAAGAAACCTCTTCTCTTGTTGGGATCTTCGCCGTACAAAATTTTTGCTTGATTTAGCTACAAAAAATAATAATTACAATAACAAATAATTTCGTTGACCTAATATTTCAAATGTAAATATATACTTACAATATCCAGTTCAGATGCACCGCTCGAATTTCTTTGCTCAATCTATTGAATGTATCATCTAAATTTGCTAGCCTTGCTTGCTAACAATGACCAACGACATGAGAGAGATTTTGGGGTTCTCTGTCCTGAGCAAGTACTTGGTCTCGTGTTGTGGAATACAATAGAGATTCTTTCCCACATCTTCTGTTCCTTTTGATTGCTACCCATAACTGGGTCTTCAGATACCTCAAGTCATGCATAACATAATGCTTGATCTTCTTTCATTGAGAATGTTGTTTCTCGACTGGAAGTCATGCCTAGCACAATGTTGTTCCTCGAATGGAAGCGTTGAAGATAGAGTGATGGGGTCCAATGCTAGAGAAGTGGTGATTATATAGGATTTTTTTAGATCATGCATTGACATTGGATTCTTTTTCCAATATTGGATTCTTTTTCCAACATTAGATTCCTTCTCCAACATTGGATTCTTTTTCCAACATTGGATTCTTTTTTCAGCATTGGTTTCCTTCTCCAACATTGGATTCTTTTTCCACTGTGTCGACACCAGTGTGTTGACACTAGTGTCAATACATATATTTATATTGTATATGTTTATATTGGAGTTCTCCAAAAATGGAGAACTGGTGTCGACACACTGGTGTCGACACAAGTGTGTGGACACCAGTGTGTCGACACACTTGTGTCGACACCAGTATGTCGACATTGTCGACATTAGTGTGTCGACATACTGGAAAAAGAATCCAATGTTGGAGAAGGAATCCAATGTTGGAAAAAGAATCCAATGTTGGAAAAGGAATCCAATGTTTATGATGAAGTGACTTCAGAATCCAATGCCAATGCATGATCTAAAAAAATCCTATATAATCATCACTTCTCTTCTCATCTTCAAACTAAGTAACTATCTTCCCCTCATACAAGTAATGAACTTTGGTGCATGGTCATCTCATTTACGAGCTTCATCGTTTTCAGATGATGAATTTTTTTATCAACAAATACTGCGGTGGGAAGAAGACACTGCTGAATGGGAGCAAGAAGATGAAATTTTGGCGTGCGCTTACTACTCCAACTTATCTGAAAGTCATGAAAATGAACTTCCGAGACGCCGAGGTTCAATACCCGGTCACGTGGTAATCAACCGGGGCATGATTGAAGGTGATAATAGATTGTGGAATGGCTACTTCTCTGATCATCCCACATATGGGAAAACATATTTTCGAAGAAGATTTCTCATGAAAAAGAATTTATTCCTTCGTATTGTTGCCGCGGTGCAGGAGCACGATAATTTTTTCGTGCAAAAGAAGGATGGGGTTGGCAAGCTTGGATTGTCCACCTTACAGAAAATAACATCAGCATTCTGTATGTTGGCATATGCAACAGCAGCTGATAGTTGCGATGAATATATTCGAATCGGTGAGTCAACCGTGATTCAATGTTTGAAAAGATTTTGTAGGGCGATTGTACAAGTGTACAAAGAAGAATATTTGAGATATTTCAATGCCATTGATGTTGCTAGATTATTACAAAAAAGTGAAGAATGATGATTTCCAGGGATGTTGGGAAGTCTAGATTGCATGCATTGGCAATGGAAGAACTGCCCAACAACATTGGCAGGCCAATATTCAGGACGTCATGGTGGGCCAACAATAATACTTGACGCAGTAGCATCTTATGACTTATGGATCTGGCACGCATATTTTGGGTTACCAGGCTCGAATAATGATATTAACGTCCTGCAATCGTCTCCTTTGTTTTCCAACTTAACACAAGGTATTACGCCTCCTACGCAATATCAAATTTTGGGAAATAATTATGTTGTTGGTTATTACTTAGCCGACGGAATATGTCTGAAGTGGTCAATACTAGTTCAAACTATTTCTCATTCACAAGACAAAAAAAAAACAATACTTCGCAATGATGCAAGAAGCATGCCGAAAAGATGTAGAGCAGGCATTCGGTGCTCTTCAATCAAGATTTGCAATAATTAAGGGGCCGACCCGTTTTTGGGATAAGTGTGTTTTACATGATATCATGACTGCTTATGTTATAATGCATAACATGATCGTCGAAGACGAGCGAGATGAAAATGAATATGTGACTATTTCTACTCCAGCACCAACACAGAATGTTGAATACTTGAACACAGGCGAAGCCAAACGATTTCGTCAGTTCCTAAATCGACATAAAAAGATCAAGGACAGAGATGCGCATTTTGCGCTTCGAGATACACTAGTTGAATATTTGTGGGAACGACATGAGAATGAAACTATGTAATTTTGAATGTATTTTTTTGGTTCCACGAGTTAATTCAGTAAATGGATCATCTTATATTATTTGTATGACAAATAATAATTAAAAAATATTCAATATTAGTCTCGTTTTGTAGGTCTCGAAAAAATAATTCTATTGATATATTATATGCCATCATTGAAAAATTATTGTAGCGGCTACACAAGATTTATAAATTATACAAGGAATTGATATAACTAACAATTAAATAATAAATAAATAAAATATATATTATAAAATTAATGCAGTGAGTGGCCGGCATTTCCTCTCCCCCTCCTCTATATTTAGAGGAGGAGAAAGAAAATCTACATAATTGCAGGGTCAAATGCCGCCCGATTCGGAGGCAATTTTTTCGGCAAAAATGCAAAATTTGCATTTTTGCCGACCCATTGGAGTTGCTCCTATTTAGAGATCCCCATTGTACCATGTTCTCTAAATATAGAGAACATGGCTAGAGCAACTCCAACCATGTTCTCTATATTTAGAGAACATGTTATTTTAATATATATATGTACATATATATAATATTTATATTATATTTATATATTAATATGTATAAACAAATAAATATAATATTATTATGATATTTTTTTTTTATCTTATTTTATTATATTATATTAATTTTAAAGTTTTTTAATTTCAAATTTCATTACATAACTAAAATAGAACACGCATAACATAATTCAAAATAAAAAATTACATTTGGAAATAATTCTAAAATTCGGGGAGGTCATCATCGGGTTCGCTAAGACTTCCGTGTGCGCTTTCCCCTTATTGTTCTCCTCTATACCTGGGTACTCCATAGTCGCTTCCTCCATATTGGCTTTCTCGATACTGGCTTCCTCCATACCGAGGTCCTCCAAATTGAGGTCCACCAAATTGAGACCCTCTAAATTGAGGTCCACCAAATTGAGACCCTCCAAATTAAGGTCCTTCATGTGGGTCTCCTCCATAATGGCTTCCTCCATATTGGCCTTCTCCACGCCAACCTACTCCAAACTGAGGTCCTCCATGCTGGTTTCCTCCATAACCACTATCTCCATACATGCCTCCTCCATAGCTGGTTGCTTCGAGTGATGATGATCCTCTAAACAAGAATTGTTTTACATTTTTATTCATAATTTCTTATTTTTTCTCCCGAAAATATTGCCGCTTTGGAGTTCCTTTTATGCTTTCCAAATCAATCATCATAATATCATGATCTTGTTTAGCACTCTGAAGCTCTAGTTTTTTTTTTCATTTTCGACCTTTAACTTCAAAAGTTTAGTCATAAAAGACCTATCTTTTGCTCGTTGTTCTTGTCCTCTCTTCAAAATCTCTAAGATTTCTTCATTTGCTTTAGTATGAGTTTCAATATCAGAACTCTTACCACTAACTTGTCTTCTACTCTCCTTTTCTTTCTTTCTTTCTTCTAGTAGGCCGAGTATTTGAAATTGAGGCTGGAGATTCTTCATCACCAGTACTATTAAGGTCCATTTCATTACTGTCTGTGTTTAGGTCTATTCGCCTTTGCTGTCTGTGAGATAGAGAGATTGGCGTGAGAGAGAGAGAGATTGGCGTGAGAGAGAGAGAGATTGGCGTGAGAGAGAAAGAGAGAGAACTTGGCCTGAGAGAGAGATTAATTGGAGTGAATTGCAGAGCAGGTCAGGCATCTATTTATTGAGAGAAGCGACGGTGATTATTTTAGGCAAATTATTATTTCAGCACTTCAATTTCTGGATCAATTATTATTTTAGGCGATTATTTTAGGCTATAATATATTAAATACCTATTATAAAGTTATTTTAGATTATTTTAGGTAATTATTATATTAGCAAATCAATTTTAAATATTAGATGCCTAATAAGTAATTTATACTAAAAAGTAAAAAATGATTGGAGGGCAAACCTAAACGGAACCTACCTGATAATTTCACAACGGTTATTTATTTGAAATATAATATAATAATACTGTTATAAAAGGTTATAGTTATTAATTAAAAATTAAATTATTATTTCTATTTATTTATTTTTAAAAATAATTTTTTTTAGAAAGAAAAATTCTCAAGTATAAGTATATATAAATTTTATATAGATTTCTTCAATTTGTCACTTCAATATTTTACTGTTGGGATTATTTTTCAAGCATCATATATTAAATGTATGTATGCTTTTATCTTGTGTGAAATATATTTATTTCACTTTTAATTTTTTTGATTTGATTAATTTATATATTTGGGCTAGAATGAGAACTGTTTCATGTACTTAGGCCTGCAAACGAGTCGGGCTCATCAAAAAGAGTTGGCTCGAGCTCGAGCACTATCTTCTTTTTTCGAGCTCGACAAAAAAACAACAACACTTTGCAATGATGCAAGAAGCATGCCGAAAAGATGTAGAGCGCGCATTTGGAGTTCTTCAATCAAAATTTGCGATAATTAAGGGGTCAGCCCGTTTTTGGGATAAACATATTTTACACGATATCATGACTACTTGTGTTATAATGCACAACATAATCGTCGAAGACGAGCGGGATGAAAATGACTATGTCATTATTTCTACTCCATCACCAACTCAAAATGTTGAATAGTTGAATACAAGTGAAGCCGAACGATTTTGGCAGTTCCTAAATCAGCATAAAAAGATCAAAGACAGAAACGACATGACAATGAACCAATGTAATTTTGAATATTTTATGCATATTATTTTGAATGTAGTTTTATTTTTACGCAAGTTTAATCAGTAAAAATGTCTTCTTCTTCTTTTTGTATGACAAATAATAATTAGAATATATTCAATATTAGACACGTTTTGTAGATCTCGAAAAGACGATTTTATTGATATATTATATGTTATAATTGAAAAATTATTTTAATCACTATAGTAATTATAAATTATTATCAAAGTTTCTTAAATTAAATAATTAAATTTTTTTAAAAAAATTAAACATTAAAAAAAATGCAAATGCAGCCGCCTCTAAATATAGAGGCGGCAATGTCGAAGGATTGGAGTGAAACCGTCCGGCATTTCTAAGAAATGTCGGACGGTTGGAGTTGCTCTAAGAGCAACTCCAATGGGGATCTCTATATTTAGAGATCCCCATTGTACCATGTTCTCTAAATATAGAGAACATGGGTAGAGCAACTCCAACCATGTTCTCTATATTTAGAGAACATGTTATTTTAATATATATATGTACATATATATAATATTTATATTATATTTATATATTAATATGTATAAATAAATAAATATAATATTATTATGTATTTTTTTCTTATCTTATTTTATTATATTATATTAATTTTAAAGTTTTTTTAATTTCAAATTTCATTACATAACTAAAATAGAACACGCATAACATAATTTAAAATAAAAAATTACATTTGGAAATAATTCTAAAATTCGGGGAGGTCATCATCGGGTTCCCTAAGACTTCCGTGTGCGCTTCCCGCTTGTTGTTCTTCTCTATACCCGGGTACTCCATAGTCGCTTCCTCCATATTGGCTTTCTCGATACTGGCTTCCTCCATACCGAGGTCCTCCAAAATGAGGTCCACCAAATTGAGGTCCACCAAATTGAGATCCACCAAATTGAGACCCTCCAAATTGAGGTCCTTCATGTGGGTCTCCTCCATAATGGCTTCCTCCATATTGGCCTTCTCCATGCCAACCTCCTCCAAACTGAGGTCCTCCATGCTGGTTTCCTCCATAACCACTACCTCCATACATGTCTCCTCCATACTTGGTTGCTTCGAGTGATGATGATCCTTTAAACAATGATTGTTTTACATTTTTATTCATAATTTCTTGTTTTTTGTGCCGAAAATATTGCCGCTCTGAAGTTCCTTTTATGTTTTCCAAATAAATCATCATAATATCATGATCTTGTTTAGCACTCTGAAGCTCTAGTTTTTTTTTCATTTTCGAACTTTAACTTCAAGAGTTCAGTCATAAAAGACCTATCTTTTGCTCGTTGTTCTTGTCCTCTCTTCAAAATCTCTAAGATTTATTCATTTGCTTTAGTATGAGTTTCAATATCAGAACTCTTACCACTAACTTGTCTTCTTCTCTCCTTTTCTTTCTTTCTTCCAGTAGGTCGAGTATTTGAAATTGAGCCTGGAGATTCTTCATCACAAGTACTATTAAAGTACATTTCATTGTTGTCTGTGTTTAGGTCTATTCGTCTTTGCTGTTTGTGAGAGAGAGAGATTGGCATGAGAGAGAGAGAGAGAGAGATTGGCGTGAGAGAGAGAGAGAGATTGGCGTGAGAGAGAGAGAACTTGGCCTGGAGAGAGATTAATTGGAGTGAATTGCAGAGCAGGTCAGACATCTATTTATTGAGAGAAGCGGCGGCGATTATTTTAGGCAAATTATTATTTCAGCACTTCAATTTTTGGATTAATTATTATTTTAGGCGATTATTTTAGGCTATAATATATTAAATACCTATTATAAAGTTATTTTAGATTATTTTAGGTAATTATTATATTAGCAAATCAATTTTAAATATTAGATGCCTAATAAGTAATTTATACTAAAAAGTAAAAAATGATTGGAGGGCAAACCTAAACGGAACCTACCTAATAATTTCACAATGGTTATTTATTTGAAATATAATATAATAATAATATTATAAAAGGTTATAGTTATTAATTAAAAATTAAATTATTATTTTTATTTATTTATTTTTAAAAATAATTTTTTTTAGAAAGAAAAATTCTCAAGTATAAGTATATATAAATTTTATATAGATTTCTTCAATTTGTCACTTCAATATTTTACTGTTGGGATTATTTTTCAAGCATCATATATTAAACGTATGTATGCTTTTATCTTGTGTGAAATATATTTATTTCACTTTTAATTTTTTTTTATTTTATTAATTTATCTATTTGGGCTAGAATGATAACTGTTTCATGTACTTAGGCCTGCAAACGAGTCGGGCTCATCAAAAAGAGCTGGCTCGAGCTCGAGCTCTATCTTCTTTTTTTGAGCTCGATAAAAAAAACAACACTTTGCAATGATGCAAGAAGCATGCCAAAAAGATGTAAAGCGGCATTTGGAGTTATTCAATCAAGATTTGCGATAATTAAGGGGCTAGCCCGTTTTTGGGATAAACATGTTTTACACGATATCATGACTGCTTGTGTTATAATGCACAATATGATCGTCGAAGATGAGCGGGATGAAAATGACTATGTCACTATTTCTACTCCATCACCAACTCAAAATGTTGAAGAGTTGAATACAAGTGAAGCCGAACGATTTCAGCAGTCCTAAATCGGCATAAAAAGATCAAAGACAGAGATGCGCATTATGCACTTCGAGATGCACAAGTTGAACATTTGTGGGAACGACATGACAATGAACCAATGTAATTTTGAATATTTTATGCATATTATTTTGAATGTAGTTTTATTTTTACGCGAGTTTAATCAGTAAAAATGTCTTCTTCTTCTTTTTGTATGACAAATAATAATTAGAATATATTCAATATTAGGCTCGTTTTGTAGTTTTCGAAAAGACGATTTTATTGACATATTATATGTTATAATTGAAAAAAAATTTTAATCACTATATGAATTATAAATTATTATCAAAGTTTCTTAAATTAAATAATTAAAAATTTTTTAAAAAATTAAACATTAAAAAAAATGCAAATGCAGCCGCCTCTAAATATAGAGGCGGCAATGCCGAAGGATTGGAGTGAAACCGTCCGGCATTTCTAAAAAATACCGGACGGTTGGAGTTGCTCTAAGAGCAACTCCAATGGGGATCTCTATATTTAGAGATCCCTATTGTACCATGTTCTCTAAATATAGAGAACATGGGTAGAGCAACTCCAACCATGTTCTCTATATTTAGAGAACATGTTATTTTAATATATATATGTACATATATATAATATTTATATTATATTTATATATTAATATGTATAAATAAATAAATATAATATTATTATGATATTTTTTTTCTTATCTTATTTTATTATATTATATTAATTTTAAAGTTTTTTTTTAATTTCAAATTTCATTACATAACTAAAATAGAACACGCATAACATAATTCAAAATAAAAAATTACATTTGGAAATAATTCTAAAATTCGGGGAGGTCATCATCGGGTTCGCTAAGACTTCCGTGTGCGCTTCCCCCTAGTTGTTCTCCTCTATACCCGGGTACTCCATAGTCGATTCCTTCATATTGGTTTTCTCGATACTAGCCTCCTCCATACCGAGGTCCTCCAAATTGAGGTCCACCAAATTGAGACCCTCCAAATTGAGGTCCACCAAATTGAGACCCTCCAAATTGAGGTCCACCAAATTGAGACCCTCAAAATTGAGGTCTACCAAATTGAGACCCTCCAAATTGAGGTCTTTCATGTGGGTCTCCTCCATAATGACTTCCTCCATATTGGCCTTCTCCATGCCAACCTCTTCCAAACTGAGGTCCTCCATGCTGGTTTCCTCCATAACCACTACCTTCATACAAGCCTCCTCCATACCTGGTTGCTTCGAGTGATAATGATCATCTAAACAAGGATTGTTTTACATTTTTATTCATAATTTCTTGTTTTTTATGCCGAAAATATTGCCGCTCTGGAGTTCCTTTTATGCTTTCCAAATCAATCATCATAATATCATGATCTTGTTTAGCACTCTGAAGCTCTAGTTTTTTTTTTCATTTTCGACCTTTAACTTCAAGAGTTCAGTCATAGAAGACCTATCTTTTGCTCGTTGTTCTTGTCCTCTCTTCAAAATCTCTAAGATTTCTTCATTTGCTTTAGTATGAGTTTCAATATCAGAACTCTTACCACTAACTTGTCTTCTTCTCTCCTTTTCTTTCTTTCTTCTAGTAGCTCGAGTATTTGAAATTGAGGCTAGAAATTCTTCATCACCAGTACTATTAAGATTCATTTCATTGTTGTCTGTATTTAGGTCTATTCGCCTTTGCTGTCTGTAAGAGAGAGAGATTTGCGTGAGAGTGAGAGCGAGATTGGCGTGAGAGAGAGAGAGATTGGCGTGAGAGAGAGAGAGAGAGAGATTGGCGTGAGAGAGAGAGAGAACTTGGCCTGAGAGAGAGATTAATTGGAGTGAATTGCAGAGCAGGTCAGACATCTATTTATTGAGAGAAGCGGCGGCGATTATTTTAGGCAAATTATTATTTCAGCACTTCAATTTCCGGATTAATTATTATTTTAGGCGATTATTTTAGGCTATAATATATTAAATACCTATTATAAAGTTATTTTAGATTATTTTAGGTAATTATTATATTAGCAAATCAATTTTAAATATTAGATGCCTAATAAGTAATTTATACTAAAAAGTAAAAAATGATTGGAGGGCAAACCTAAACGGAACCTACCTGATAATTTTACAATGGTTATTTATTTGAAATATAATATAATAATACTATTATAAAAGGTTATAGTTATTAATTAAAAATTAAATTATTATTTCTATTTATTTATTTTTAAAAATAATTTTTTTTAGAAAGAAAAATTCTCAAGTATAATTATATATAAATTTTATATAGATTTCTTCAATTTGTCACTACAATATTTTACTGTTGAGATTATTTTTCAAGCATCATATATTAAACGTATGTATGCTTTTATCTTGTGTGAAATATATTTATTTCACTTTTAATTTTTTGATTTGATTAATTTATCTATTTGGGCTAGAATGAGAACTGTTTCATGTACTTAGGCCTGCAAACGAGTCGGGCTCACCAAAAAGAGCTGGCTCGAGCTCGAGCTCTATCTTCTTTTTTCGAGATCGACAAAAAAAAACAACACTTTGCAATGATGTAAGAAACATGCCGAAAAGATGTAAAGCGGGCATTTGGAGTTCTTCAATCAAGATTTGCGATAATTAAGGGTCCAACCCGTTTTTGGGATAAACATGTTTTACACAATATCATTACTGCTTGTGTTATAATGCATAACATGATCGTCAAAGACGAGCGGGATGAAAATGACTATGTCACCATTTCTACTCCACCACCAACTAAAAATGTTGAAGAGTTGAATACAAGTGAAGCCGAACGATTTCGGCAGTTCCTAAATCGGCATAAAAAGATCAAAGACAGAGATGCGTATTTTGCACTTCGAGATGCACTAGTTGAACATTTATGGGAACGACATGGCAATGAACAAATGTAATTTTGAATATTTTATGCATATTATTTTGAATGTAGTTTTATTTTTACGCGAGTTTAATCAGTAAAAATGTCTTCTTCTTCTTTTTGTATGACAAATAATAATTAGAATATATTCAATATTAGACACGTTTTGTAGATCTCGAAAAGACGATTTTATTGATATATTATATATTATAATTGAAAAATTATTTTAATCACTATAGGAATTATAAATTATTATCAAAGTTTCTTAAATTAAATAATTAAATTTTTTTAAAAAAATTAAACATTAAAAAAAAATTCAAATGCAGCCGCCTCTAAATAAAGAGGCGGCAATGCCGAAGGATTGGAGTGAAACCGTCCGGCATTTCTAAGAAATGTCGGACGGTTGGAGTTGCTCTAAGAGCAACTCCAATGGGGATCTCTATATTTAGAGATCCTCATTGTACCATGTTCTCTAAATATAGAGAACATGAGTAGAGCAACTCCAACCATGTTCTCTAAATATAGAGAACATGTTATTTATATATATATATGTACATATATATAATATTTATATTATATTTATATATTAATATGTATAAATAAATAAATATAATATTATTATGATATATTTTTTTTTCTTATCTTATTTTATTATATTATATTAATTTTAAAGTTTTTTTTAATTTCAAATTTCATTACATAACTAAAATAGAACACGCATAACATAATTCAAAATAAAAAATTACATTTGGAAATAATTCTAAAATTCGGGGAGGTCATCATCGGGTTCGCTAAGACTTCCGTGTGCGCTTCCCCCTTGTTGTTCTCCTCTATACCCGGGTACTCCATAGTCGCTTCCTCCATATTGGCTTTCTCGATACTGGCTTCCTCCATACCGAGGTCCTCCAAATTGAGGTCCACCAAATTGAGACCCTCCAAATTGAGGTCCACCAAATTGAGACCCTCCAAATTGAGGTCCTTCATGTGGGTCTCCTCCATAATGGCTTCCTCCATATTGGCCTTCTCCATGCCAACCTCCTCCAAACTGAGGTCCTCCATGCTGGTTTCCTCCATAACCACTACCTCCATACATGCCTCCTCCATACCTGGTTGCTTCGAGTGATGATGATCCTCTAAACAAGGATTGTTTTACATTTTTATTCATAATTTATTGTTTTTTCTGCCGAAAATATTGCCGCTCTGGAGTTCCTTTTATGATTTCCAAATCAATCATCATAATATCATGATCTTGTTTAGCACTCTGAAGCTCTAGTTTTTTTTTTCATTTTCGACCTTTAACTTCAAGAGTTCAGTCATAGAAGACCTATCTTTTGCTCGTTGTTCTTGTCCTCTCTTCAAAATCTCTAAGATTTCTTCATTTGCTTTAGTATGAGTTTCAATATCAGAACTCTTGCCACTAACTTGTCTTCTTCTCACATTTTCTTTCTTTCTTCCAGTAGGTCGAGTATTTGAAATTGAGGCTGGAGATTCTTCATCACCAGTACTATTAAGGTTCATTTCATTATTGTCTGTGTTTAGGTCTATTCGTCTTTGATGTCTGTGAGAGAGAGAGATTGGCGTGAGAGAGAAAGAGATTGGCGTGAGAGAGAGAGAGAGATTGGCGTGAGAGAGAGAGAGAGAACATGGCCTGAGAGAGAGATTAATTTGAGTGAATTGCAGAGCAGGTCAGACATCTATTTATTGAGAGAAGCGGCGACGATTATTTTAGGCAAATTATTATTTCAGCACTTCAATTTCCGGATTAATTATTATTTTAGGCGATTATTTTAGGCTATAATATATTAAATACCTATTATAAAGTTATTTTAGATTATTTTAGGTAATTATTATATTAGCAAATAAATTTTAAATATTAGATGCCTAATAAGTAATTTATACTAAAAAGTAAAAAATGATTGGAGGGCAAACCTAAACGGAACCTACCTAATAATTTCACAATGGTTATTTATTTGAAATATAATATAATAATACTATTATAAAAGGTTATAGTTATTAATTAAAAATTAAATTATTATTTCTATTTATTTATTTTTAAAAATATTTTTTTTTAGAAATAAAATTTCTCAAGTATAAGTATATATAAATTTTATATAGATTACTTCAATTTGTCACTTCAATATTTTACTATTGGGATTATTTTTCAAGCATCATATATTAAACGTATGTATGCTTTTATCTTGTGTGAAATATATTTATTTCACTTTTAATTTTTTTGATTTGATTAATTTATCTATTTGGGCTAGAATGAGAACTGTTTCATGTACTTAGGCCTGCAAACGAGTATGGCTCATCAAAAAGAGCTGGCTTGAGCTCGAGCTCTATATTCTTTTTTCGAGCTCGACAAAAAAAAACAACACTTTGCAATGATGCAAGAAGCATGCCGAAAAGATGTAAAGCGGGCATTTGGAGTTCTTCAATCAAGATTTGTGATAATTAAGGGGTCATCCCGTTTTTGGGATAAACATATTTTACATGATATCATGACTACTTGTGTTATAATGCACAACATGATCGTCGAAGACGAGCGGGATGAAAATGACTATGTCACTATTTCTACTCCATCACCAACTCAAAATGTTGAAGAGTTGAATACAAGTGAAGTCGAACGATTTCGGCAGGTCCTAAATCGACATAAAAAGATCAAAGACAGAGATGCGCATTATGCACTTCGAGATGCACTAGTTGAACATTTGTGTGAACGACATGACAATGAACCAATGTAATTTTGAATATTTTATGCATATTATTTTGAATGTAGTTTTATTTTTACGCGAGTTTAATCAGTAAAAAATGTCTTCTTCTTTTTGTATGACAAATAATAATTAGAATATATTCAATATTAGGCTCGTTTTGTAGGTCTCG
The DNA here is from genome assembly GCA_039583875.1 of Platanthera guangdongensis. Lineage (NCBI taxonomy): Eukaryota > Viridiplantae > Streptophyta > Magnoliopsida > Asparagales > Orchidaceae > Platanthera > Platanthera guangdongensis. The sequence continues at coordinate 15,371,498 of CM077162.1, forward strand.
AAAAGACGATTTTATTGATATATTATATATTATAATTGAAAAATTATTTTAATCACTATAGGAATTATAAATTATTATCAAACTTTCTTAAATTAAATAATTAAAAATTTTTTTAAAAATTAAACATTAAAAAAAATGCAAATGCAGCCGCCTCTAAATATAGAGGCGGCAATGCCGAAGGATTGAAGTGAAACAGTCCCGCATTTCTAAGAAATGCCGGACGGTTGGAGTTGCTCTAAGAGCAACTCCAATGGGGATCTCTATATTTAGAGATCCTCATTGTACCATGTTCTCTAAATATAGAGAACATGGGTAGAGCAACTCCAACCATGTTCTCTATATTTAGAGAACATGTTATTTTAATATATATATATATATATATATGTACATATATATAATATTTTTATTATATTTATATATTAATATGTATAAATAAATAAATATAATATTATTATGATATTTTTTTCTTATCTTATTTTATTATATTATATTAATTTTAAAGTTTTTTTTTAATTTCAAATTTCATTACATAACTAAAATAGAACACGCATAACATAATTCAAAATAAAAAATTACATTTGGAAATAATTCTAAAATTCGGGGAGGTCATTATCGGGTTCGCTAAGACTTCCGTGTGCGCTTCCCCCTTGTTGTTCTTCTCTATACCCGGGTACTCCATAGTCGCTTCCTCCATATTGGCTTTCTCGATACTGGCCTCCTCCATACCGAGGTCCTCCAAATTGAGGTCCACCAAATTGAGACCCTCCAAATTGAGGTCCACCAAATTGAGACCCTCCAAATTAAGATCCTTCATGTGGGTCTCCTCCATAATGGCTTCCTCCATATTGTCCTTCTCCATGCCAACCTCCTCCAAACTGAGGTCCTCCATGCTGGTTTTCTCCATAACCACTACCTTCATACATGCCTCCTCCATACCTGGTTACTTCGAGTGATGATGATTCTCTAAACAAGGATTATTTTACATTTTTATTCATAATTTCTTGTTTTTTCTGCCGAAAATATTGCCGCTCTGGAGTTCCTTTTATGCTTTCCAAATCAATCATCATAATATCACGATCTTGTTTAACACTCTGAAGCTCTAGTTTTTTTTTTCATTTTCGATCTTTAACTTCAAGAGTTCAGTCATAGAAGACCTATCTTTTGCTCGTTGTTCTTGTCCTCTCTTCAAAATCTCTAAGATTTCTTCATTTGCTTTAGTATTGGTTTCAATATCAGAACTCTTACCACTAACTTGTCTTCTTCTGTCCTTTTCTTTCTTTCTTCCAGTAGGTCGAGTATTTGAAATTGAGGCTGGAGATTCTTCATCACCAGTACTATTAAGCTTCATTTCATTGCTGTCTGTGTTTAGGTCTATTCGCCTTTGTTGTCTGTAAGAGAGAGAGATTGGCGTGAGAGAGAGAGATTGGTGTGTGTGTGTGAGAGAGAGAGAGAGAGAGAGATTGGCGTGAGAGAGAGAGAACTTGGCCTGAGAGAGAGATTAATTGGAGTGAATTGCAGAGCAGGTCAGGCATCTATTTATTGAGAGAAGCGGCGACGATTATTTCAGGCAAATTATCATTTCAGCACTTCAATTTCCGGATTAATTATTATTTTAGGCGATTATTTTAGGCTATAATGTATTAAATACCTATTATAAAGTTATTTTAGATTATTTTAGATAATTATTATATTAACAAATCAATTTTAAATATTAGATGCCTAATAAGTAATTTATACTAAAAAGTAAAAAATGATTGGAGGGCAAACCTAAACGGAACCTACCTGATAATTTTACAATGGTCATTTATTTGAAATATAATATAATAATACTATTATAAAAGGTTATAGTTATTAATTAAAAATTAAATTATTATTTTTATTTATTTATTTTTAAAAATAATTTTTTTTAGAAAGAAAAATTCTCAAGTATAAGTATATATAAATTTTATATAGATTTCTTCAATTTGTCACTTCAATATTTTACTGTTGGGATTATTTTTCAAGCATCATATATTAAACGTATGTATGCTTTTATCTTGAGTGAAATATATTTATTTCACTTTTAATTTTTTTGATTTGATTAATTTATCTATTTGGGCTATAATGAGAACTGTTTCATGTACTTAGGCCTGCAAACGGTCGGGCTCACCAAAAAGAGTTGTCTCGAGCTCGAGCTCTATCTTCTTTTTTCGAGCTCGACAAAAAAAAACAACACTTTGCAATGATGCAAGAAGCATGGCGAAAAGATGTAAAGCGGACATTTGGAGTTCTTCAATCAAGATTTGCGATAATTAAGGGGCCAACCCATTTTTGGGATAAATATGTTTTACACGATATCATGACTGCTTGTGTTTTAATGCACAACATGATCGTCGAAGACGAGCGAGATGAAAATGATTATGTCACTATTTCTACTCCATCACCAACTCAAAATGTTGAAGAGTTGAATACAAGTGAAGCCGAACAATTTCGGCAGTTCCTAAATCGGCATAAAAAGATCAAAGACAGAGATGCGCATTTTGCACTTCGAGATGCACTAGTTGAACATTTGTGGGAACGACATGGCAATGAACGAATGTAATTTTGAATATTTTATGCATATTATTTTGAATGTAGTTTTATTTTTACGCGAGTTTAATCAGTAAAAATGACTTCTTCTTTTTTTGTATGACAAATAATAATTAGAATATATTCAATATTAGGCTGGTTTTGTAGGTCTCGAAATACGATTTTATTGATATATTATATGTTATAATTGAAAAATTATTTTAATCACTATAAGAATTATAAATTATTATCACTATAGGAATTATAAATTATTTTAATCACTATAGAAATTATAAATTTAATCACTATACGATTTTATTTATTAGCAATGCCGAAGGATTGTAGTTACACCGTCCGGCATTTCTAAGAAATGTCGGACGGTTGGAGTTGCTCTAAGAGCAACTCCAATGGGGATCTCTACATTTAGAGATCCCCATTGTACCATGTTCTCTAAATATAGAGAACATGGGTAGAGCAACTCCAACCATGTTCTATATATTTAGAGAACATGTTATTTTAATATATATATATGTATATATATATAATATTTATATTATATTTATATATTAATATGTATAAATAAATAAATATAATATTATTATGATATATTTTTTCTTATCTTATTTATTATATTATATTAATTTTAAAGTTTTTTTAAATTTCAAATTTCATTACATAACTAAAATAGAACATGCATAACATAATTCAAAAAAAAATTACATTTGGAAATAATTCTAAAATTCGGGGAGGTCATCATCGGGTTCACTAAGATTTTCGTGTGCGCTTCCCCCATATTGTTCTCCTCTATACTCGGGTACTCCATAATCGCTTCCTCCATATTGGCTTTCTCGATACTGGCTTCCTCCATACCGAGGTCCTCCAAATTGAGGTCCACCAAATTGAGACCCTCCAAATTGAGGTCCTTCATGTGGGTCTCCTCCATAATGGCTTCCTCCATATTGGCCTTCTCCATGCCAACCTCCTCCAAACTGAGGTCCTCCATGCTGGTTTCCTCCATATCCACTATCTCCATACATGCCTCCTCCATACCTGGTTGCTTCGAGTGACGATGATCCTCTAAACAAGAATTGTTTTACATTTTTATTCATAATTTCTTGTTTTTTCTGCCGAAAATATTGCCGCTCTGGAGTTCCTTTTATGCTTTCCAAATCAATCATCATAATATCATAATCTTGTTTAGCACTCTGAAGCTCTAGTTTTTTTTTTATTTTCGACCTTTAATTTCAAGAGTTCAGTCATAGAAGACCTATCTTTTGCTCGTTGTTCTTGTCCTCTCTTCAAAATCTCTAAGATTTCTTCATTTGCTTTAGTATGGGTTTTAATATCAGAACTCTTACCACTAACTTGTCTTCTTCTCTTCTTTTCTTTCTTTCTTCCAGTAGGTCGAGTATTTGAAATTGAGGCTGGAGATTCTTCATCACCAGTACTATTAAGATTCATTTCATTGATGTCTGTGTTTAGGTCTATTCGTCTTTGCTGTCTGTGAGAGAGAGAGATTGGCGTGAGAGAGAGAGAGAGAGATTGGCGTGAGAGAGAGAACTTGGCCTGAGATTGAGATTAATTGGAGTGAATTGCAGAGCAGGTCAGGCATCTATTTATTGAGAGAAGCGGCGACGATTATTTTAGGCAAATTATTATTTCAGCACTTCAATTTCTGGATTAATTATTATTTTAGGCGATTATTTTACACTATAATATATTAAATATCTATTATAAAGTTATTTTAGATTATTTTAGGTAATTATTATATTAGCAAATCAATTTTTAATATTAGATGCCTAATAAGTAATTTATACTAAAAAGTAAAAAATGATTGGAGGGCAAACCTAAACGGAACCTACCTGATAATTTCACAATGATTATTTATTTGAAATATAATATAATAATACTATTATAAAAGGTTATAGTTATTAATTAAAAATTAAATTATTATTTCTATTTATTTATTTTTAAAAATATTTTTTTTTAGAAAGAAAAATTCTCAAGTATAAGTATATATAAATTTTATATAAATTTCTTCAATTTGTCACTTCAATATTTTACTGTTGGGATTATTTTTCAAGCATCATATATTAAACGTATGTATGCTTCAATATTTTACTGTTGTGTGAAATATATTTATTTCACTTTTAATTTTTTTGATTTGATTAATTTATCTATTTGGGCTAGAATGAGAACTGTTTCATGTACTTAGGCCTGCAAACGAGTCGGGCTCATCAAAAAGAGCTAGCTCGAGCTCGAGCTCTATCTTCTTTTTTTGAGCTCGATAAAAAAAACAACACTTTGCAATGATGCAAGAAGCATGCCGAAAAGATGTAAAGCGGCATTTGGAGTTATTCAATCAAGATTTGTGATAATTAAGGGGCTAGCCCGTTTTTAGGATAAACATGTTTACACTATATCATGACTGCTTGTGTTATAATGCACAACATGATCGTCGAAGACGAGCATGATGAAAATGATTATGTCACTATTTCTACTCCATCACCAACTCAAAATGTTGAAGAGTTGAATACAAGTGAAGCCGAACGATTTTGGCAGCTCCTAAATCGGCATAAAAAGATCAAAGACAGAGATGCGCATTTTGCACTTCAAGATGCACTAGTTGAACATTTGTGGGAACGGCATGGCAATGAACCAATGTAATTTTGAATATATTATGCATATTATTTTGAATGTAGTTTTATTTTTACGCGAGTTTAATCAGTAAAAATGTTTTCTTCTTCTTTTTGTATGACAAATAATAATTAGAATATATTCAATATTAGGCTCGTTTTGTAGGTCTCGAAAAGACGATTTTATTGATATATTATATGTTATAATTGAAAAATTATTTTAATCACTATAGGAATTATAATTTATTATCAAAGTTTCTTAAATTAACTAATTAAAAAAATTAAAAAAATTAAACATTAAAAAAAATGCACCGGCTCTTCCTCCTCTAAATTAGAGCAGGAGAGAGGAAAAATGCAGCCGCCTTTAATATAGAGGCGGCAATGCCAAGGATTAGAGTGAAACCGTCCGGCATTTCTAAGAAATGGCGGACGGTTGGAGTTGCTAAGAGCAACTCCAATGAGGATCTCTATATTTAGAGATCCCTATTGTACCATGTTCTCTAAATATAGAGAACATGGGTAGAGCAACTCCAACCATGTTCTCTATATTTATAGAACATGTTATTTTAATATATATATACATATATATAATATTTATATTATATTTATATATTATATGTATAAATAAATAAATATAATATTATTATGATATTTTTTCTTCTCATCTTATTTTAATATTATATTAATTTTTAAAGTTTTTTTTAATTTCAAATTTCATTACATAACTAAAATAGAACACGCATAACATAATTCAAAAATAAAAAAATTACATTTGGAAATAATTCTAAAATTCGGGGAGGTCATCATCAGGTTCGCTAAGAATTCCGTGTGCGCTTCCCCCTTGTTGTTCTCCTCTATACTCGGGCACTCCATAGTCGCTTCCTCCATATTGGCTTTCTCGATACTGGCTTCCTCCATACCGAGGTCCTCCAAATTAGAGGTCCACCAAATTGAGACCCTAAATTGAGGTCCACCAAATTGAGACCCTCCAAATTGAGGTCCTTCATGTGGGTCTCCATCCATAATGGCTTCCTCCTATTGGCTTTCTCCATGCCAACCTCCTCCAAACTGAGGTCCTCCATGCTGGTTTCCTCCATAACCGCTACCTCCATACATGCCTCCTCCATACCTGGTTACTTCGAGTGATGATGAACCTCTAAACAATGATTGTTTTACATTTTTATTCATAATATCTTGTTTTTTCTGCCGAAAATATTGTCGCTCTGGAGTTCCTTTTATGCTTTCCAAATCAATCATCATAATATCATGATCTTGTTTAGCACTCTGAAGCTCTAGTTTTTTTTTTTCATTTTCGACCTTTAACTTCAAGAGTTCAGTCATAGAAGACCTATGTTTGCTCGTTGTTCTTGTCCTCTCTTCAAAATCTCTAAGATTTTTTCATTTGCTTTAGTATGAGTTTCAATATCAGAACTCTTACCACTAACTTGTCTTCTTCTCTCCTTTTCTTTCTTTCTTCCAGTAGGTCGAGTATTTGAAATTGAGGCTGGAGATTTTTCATCACCAGTACTATTAAGGTTCATTTCATTGCTGTCTGTGTTTAGGTCTATTCATCTTTGCTGTCTGTGAGAGAGAGAGAGATTGGCGTGTGAGAGAGAGAGAGAGAGAGATTTGGTATGAGAGCGAGAGAGATTGGCGTGAGAGAGAGAGAGAGAGATAGAACTTGGCCTGAGAGAGAGATTAATTGGAGTGAATTGCAGAGCAGGTCAGACATCTATTTATTGAGAGAAGCGGTCGGCGATTATTTTAGGCAAATTATTATTTCAGCACTTCAATTTCCGGATTAATTATTATTTTAGGCGATTATTTTAGCTATAATATATTAATACCTATTATAAAGTTATTTTAGATATTTTAGGTAATTATTATATTAGCAAATCAATTTTAAATATTAGATGCCTAATAAGTAATTTATATTAAAAAGTAAAAATGATTGGAGGCAAACCTAAACGGAACCTACCTGATAATTTTACAATGGTTTTTATTTGAAATTATAATATAATAATACTATTATAAAAGGTTAAGTTATTAATTTAAAATTAAATTATTATTTCTATTTATTTATTTTTAAAATAAATTTTTTTATAAGAAAAATTCTCAAGTATAAGTATATATAAATTTTTATATAGATTCTTTAATTTGTCACTTCATATTTTACTGTTGGATTATTTCAAGCATCATATATTAAACGTATGTATGTCTTATCTTGAGTGAAATATATTTATTTCACTTTTAATTTTTTTTGATTTGATTAATTTATTCTATTTGGGCTATAATGAGAATGTTTCATGTACTTAGGCCTGCAAACGAGTCGGGCTCATCAAAAAGAGCTGACTCGAGCTCGAGTGTACAACCCCGTAGCCGGGCGAGTGGGACCCTCCTAAATAATATCAGCCTAGGGGCGTGTTGTGGGCGATGAGTTGGTGCGACCCCTTTGAGGAGGTGCGGGTCCTCGTGCAGTGCGTGCGGAAGTTTTATGGCATAAGTTTAGAATTTTATATATATATATATATATATATATATATATTATATCTATATTATATTAGTATAATAATATATTATTACATATATTATATATATGATATAAGATAAAAATGGAGGGGGGGATTTGAGCAGGGAGACGGGGGTACAGCGGGGAGGGGGAGAAAAAAAAAAGAAAAAAGGGATCGGGGGTTTCTTCTCTTCGGTTAGGTTCTGCGCAGGTGGATCGGCCCGCCCCCTTCTCTCACTCTCGGCCAGGAGCAACCACAACCCGCCCCTCTCCCCTCTTTGTTCCCCGACCTGGAGCAGCACCACAACCCGCCCTCTCCCTCTTTTTCCCGACCTGGAGAAGCAACCACAACCCCGCCCCTCTCCTCTTTTTCCCGACCTGGAGAAGCAACCACAACCGCCCTCTCCCCTCTTTTTCCCGACCTGGAGCAGCAACCACAACCCCGCCCTCTCCCTCTTTTTCCCGACCTGGAGCACCAACCCACAACCGGCCCCCTCTCTCTTTTTTCACCGACCTGGAGCAGCAACCACACCCCGACCTCCTCTTTTTCCAGCCGCCTGGAGCAACCCGGCCCCCTCCCTTTTCCCGGCCTGGAGCAGCACACCTTGACCTCCCCCTCTCCCGGCAGCAAGCTCGCCTGGAGCGAGGCTCGGCCTGGAGCGAGGCTCGGCCTGAGCGAGGCTCGGCTGGAGCGAGGCTCGGCCTGGAGCGAAGCTCGGCCTGGAGCGAGGCTCGGCCTGGAGCGAGGCTCGGCCTGGAGCGAGGCTCGGCCTGGAGCGAGGCTCGGCCTGGAGCGAGGATCGGCCTGGAGCGAGGCTCGGCCTGGAGCGAGAGCTCGGCCTCGAGTGGAGATCGACCACCGACGTGGGGTCGAACTCCACAAGAGACCGAGGAATCGGTTTCAACATCGAGCTCTATCTTCTTTTTCGAGCCGACAAAAAAACAACACTTTGTAATGATGCAAGAAGCATGCCGAAAAGATGTAGAGCGGGCATTTGATTTCTTCAATCAGATTTGCGATAATTAAGGGGCCAACCCGTTTTTGGGATAACATGTTTTATACGATATCATGACTGCTTGTGTATAATGCACAACATGATCGTCAAAGACGAGCGGGATGAAAATGACTATGTCACTATTTCTACTCCATCACCAACTCAAAATGTTGAAGAGTTGAATACAAGTGAAGCCGAACGATTTCGGCAGTTCCTAAATCGGCATAAAAAGATCAAAGACAGAGATGCACATTTTGCACTTCGAGATGCACTAATTGAACATTTGTGGGGAACGACATGACAATGAAACCAATGTAATTTTGAATATTTTATGCATATTATTGAATGTAGTTTTATTTTTACGCGAGTTTAATCAGTAAAAATGTTTTCTTCTTCTTCTTTGTATGACAAATAATAATTAAAATATATTCAATTTAGGCTCGTTTTGTAGGTCTCGAAAAGACGATTTTATTAATATATATATGTATAATTGAAATTATTTTTATCACTAAGGAATTATAATTTATTATCAAAGTTTTAAATTAACTAATTAGAAAAAAACTAAAAAATTAAACATTAAAAAAAAAATGCACCGGCTCTTCCTCTCTAAATTTAGAGCAGGAGAGAGGAAAAATGCAGCCGCCTTTAAAATAGAGGCGGCAATGCCGAAGGATTAGAGTGAAACCGTCCGACATTTCTAAGAAATGTCGGACGGTTGGAGTTGCTCTAAGAGCAACTCCAATGAGGATCTCTATATTTAGAGATCTCCATTGTACCATGTTCTCTAAATATAGAGAACATGGGTAGAAGCAACCCAATCATGGTTTCTCTATATTTATAGAACATGTTATTTTAATATATATATACATATATATAATATTTATATTATATTTATATATAATATGTATAAATAAATAAATATAATATTATTATGATATTTTTTTTCTCATCTTATTTATTATATTATATTAATTTTAAAAGTTTTTTTTAATTTCAAATTTCATTACATAACTAAAATAGAACACGCATAACATAATTCAAAATAAAAAAAAATTACATTGGAAATAATTCTAAAATTTGGGGAGTCATCATCAGTTCGCTAAGAATTCCGTGTGCGCTTCCCCCTTGTTGTTCTCCTCTATACTCGGGCACTCCATAGTCGCTTCTCCATATTGGCTTTCTCGATACTGGCTTCCTCCATACCGAGGTCCTCCAAATTAAGGTCCACCAAATTGAGACCCTCCAAATAGAGTCAACCAAATGTGAGATCCTTCAAATTGAGGTCCTTCATGTGGGTCTCCTCCATAATGGCTCTCCATATTGGCCTTCTTCATGCCAACCTCCTCCAAACTGAGGTCCTCCATGCTGGTTTCTCATAACCGCTACCTCCATACATGCCTCCTCCATACCTGGTTGCTTCGAGTGAGAGAAACCTCTAAACAATGATTGTTTTACATTTTTATTCATATATCTTGTTTTTTCTGCCGAAAATATTGTCGCTCTGGAGTTCCTTTTATGCTTTCCAAATCAATCATCATAAAATCATGATCTTGTTAGCACTCTGAAGCTCTAGTTTTTTTTTCATTTTCGACCTTAACTTCAAGAGTTCAGTCATAGAAGACCTTGTTTGCTCGTTGTTCTTGTCCTCTCTTCAAAATCTCTAAGATTTTTTCATTTGCTTAGTATGAGTTTCAATATCAGAACTCTTACACTAACTTGTCTTCTTCTCCTTTTCTTTCTTTCTCCAGTAGGTCGAGTATTTTGAAATTGAGGCTGGAGATTCTTCATCACTAGTACTATTAAGGTTCATTTCATTGCTGTCCTGTGTTAGGTCTATTCGTCTTTGCTGTCTGTGAGAGAGAGAGAGAGAGAGATTGGCGTGAGAGAGAGAGAGAGAGAGAGATTGGCGTGAGAGCGAGAGAGATTGGCGTGAGAGAGAGAGAGAGATAGATAGAACTTGGCCTGAGAGAGAGATTAATTGGGAGTGATTGCAGAGCAGGTCAGACATCTATATTGAGAGAAGCGGCGGCGATTATTTTAGGCAAATTATTATTCAGCACTTCAATTTCCGGATTAATTATTATTTAGGCGATATTTTAGGCTATAATATATAAATACCTATTATAAAGTTATTTTAGGTAATTATTATATTACAAATCAATTTAAATATTAGATGCCTAATAAGTTAATTATATTAAAAAGTAAAAATGATTGAAGGGCAAACCTAAACGGAACTACCTGATAATTTACAATGTTATTTATTTGAAATATAATATAATAATACTATTATAAAAGGTTATAGTTATTAATTTAAAATTAAATATTTATTTCTATTTATTTATTTTAAAATAAATTTTTTATAAAGAAAATTCTCAAGTATAAGTATATATAAATTTTATATAGATTTCTTTAATTTGTCACTTCAATATTTTACTGTTGGGATTATTTTCAAGGATATATATTAACGTATGTATGCTTATCTTGTGTGAAATATAGTTTATTTCACTTTTAATTTTTGTTGATTTGATTAATTATCTATTGGGCTATAATGAGAACTGTTTCATGTACTTAGGCCTGCAAACGAGTCGGGCTCATCAAAAAGAGTGACTCGAGCTCGGAGTGCACAACCCCGTAGCCGAGCGAGTGGGACCCTCCTCAAATATCAGCCTAGGGGCGTGTTGTGGGCGACGAGTTGGTGCGACCCGTTTGAGGAGGTGCGGGTCCTCGTGCGTGCGTGCAGAAGTTTTATGCGCATAAGTTTAGAATTTATATAATATATATAATATATTATATTATATTATATTATATTTATTATATAATATATTATACATATATTATATATATGATATAGGATAAAAAATGGAGGGGGGGATTTGAGCAGGGAGACGGGGGTCCAGCGGGAGGGGGAGAAAAAAAAGAAAAAGGGATCGGGGTTTCTTCTCTTCCGGCTAGGGTTCTGCGCAGGTGGATCGGCCCGCCCCCTTCTCTCACTCTCGGCCAGGAGCAACCACAACCCCGCCCCTCTCCCTCTTTTTCCCGACCTGGAGCAGCAACCACAACCCGCCCCTCTCCCTCTTTTTCCCGACCTGTAGCAGCAACCATAACCCCGCCCCTCTCCATCTTTTTCCCGACCTGGAGAAGCAACCACAACCCGCCCCTCTCCCTTTTTTTCCCGACCTGGAGCAGCAACCACAACCCCGCCCCTCTCCCTCTTTTTCCGGACCTGGAGCACCAACCACAACCCGGCCCCCCCTCTCTTTTTCCTGACCTGGAGCAGCAACCACACCCCGACCTCCCTCTTTTTCCAGCCGCCTGGAGCAACCCGGCCCCCCTCCCTTTTTCCCGGCCTGGAGCAGCACACCTTGACCTCCCCCTCTCCCGGCAGCAAGCTCGGCCTGGAGCGAGGCTCGGCCTGGAGCGAGGCTCGGCCTGGAGCGAGGCTCGGCCTGGAGCGAGGCTCGGCCTGGAGCGAGGCTCGGCCTGGAGCGAGGCTCGGCCTGGAGCGAGGCTCGGCCTGGAGCGAGGCTCGGCCTGGAGCGAGGCTCGGCCTGGAGCGAGGCTCGGCCTGGAGCGAGGCTCGGCCTCGAGTGGAGATCGACCACCGACGTGGGGTCGAACTCCACAGGAGACCAAGGAATCGGTTTCAACATCGAGCTCTATCTTCTTTTTTCGAGCTCGACAAAAAAACAACACTTTGTAATGATGCAAGAAGCATGCCGAAAAGATGTAGAGCGGGCATTTGGATTTCTTCAATCAAGATTTGCGATAATTAAGGGGCCAACCCGTTTTTGGGATAAACATGTTTTATACGATATCATGACTGCTTGTGTTATAATGCACAACATGATCGTCGAAGACGAGCGGGATGAAAATGACTATGTCACTATTTCTACTCCATCACCAACTCAAAATGTTGAAGAGTTGAATACAAGTGAAGCCGAACGATTTCGGCAGTTCCTAAATCGGCATAAAAAGATCAAAGACAGAGATGCACATTTTGCACTTCGAGATGCACTAATTGAACATTTGTGGGAACGACATGACAATGAACCAATGTAATTTTGAATATTTTATGCATATTATTTTGAATGTAGTTTTATTTTTACGCGAGTTTAATCAGTAAAAATGTTTTCTTCTTCTTTTTGTATGACAAATAATAATTAAAATATATTCAATATTAGGCTCGTTTTGTAGGTCTCGAAAAGACGATTTTATTGATATATTATATGTTATAATTGAAAAATTATTTTAATCACTTTAGGAATTATAAATTATTATCAAAGTTTATTAAATTAACTAATAAATTTTTTTAAAAAAAATTAAACATAAAAAAAAATTCACCCAGCCCTTCCTCCTCTAAATTTAGAGGAGGAGAGAGGAAAAATGCAGCCGCCTCTAAATATAGAGGCCGCAATGCCGAAGAATTGGAGGGAAATCGTCCTGCATTTCTAAGAAATGCCGGACGGTTGGAGTTAGATCTAAGCCTGTCAATAATGCAGGTTCATCAGCCTAAAAGGAGAGTAGTTGAGTAGTTAAGTGGTGCCGTCCTGCTCTCAGCAACCAAGGGGCGTTTTCTTCAGTAGAACCAGAGAGGATTAGAGAAAGGGGAAGAGCGAGTGAGAGATGAGAGATTTTGCTGTGGGAATCGAGGTTTTTGCTGCGATGATGTTGGCGGCGACGATCTTGGTTGCGGTGGCGGGGCAGCAGCAGGTGCCGTCGTGCGCGGAGAAATTGGTGCCCTGCGCGAACTACATCGCCTCGCCGAAGCCACCGGAGTCTTGCTGTGGCCCGGTAAAAGAGGCAGTGAAGGCGAGCTACCGTGCCTCTGCTCGCTCTTCAACAACCCGCAGCTCATTGCGGCTTTCAGCATCAACCTTACGCAAGCCCTTCAGCTCCCCAAGAAATGTGGCATTCAATCGAGCCAGCCCCTCTGCAACTCCACCTCCACCTCCACGCCAATATCCCCCGCGAAAGGATCCCGTATGTTCACCACTCTGTTAACATTGTTCTTTCAGCACTCAGGATGCATAGATCTATAGATCCGACTGTCATTTGGGAGCCTTAGTGATGCGGTCGTTCCTGAAGGGTAGGGAAATAGCAGCCAAAACACAAGGGAGCAAAGCTCTTCTCACAAAAAACACAAAGTACCACAGCTTAAACAAGGTAAAGCAAGAGATACAAGATCCACTGGCTCTGAACAGTGAATAGGACCGGTAGAAACAGACCGCAGCCGAAACTCTCCCTCAAGCACACAAGCAGAAATATCCTACTCAGAAACCCTACCACTTAGCTATTTTATCACATAGCTAAGGGATTACATTCTAACACACTCAATAATAAAACATACTTAACAGACTTATACAATCAACACTACTAAACCAGACCCGGTCGGCCCAGCACGCATCAATACTCCCCGCATCGAAAGTTTCGTGCCCTCACGGAACGAAACCCGAAAAACGCTGCTGCAGCGTCCACAGATCTTCCCATGTGGCGTCATCCTTGCTACCATTAACCCACTGGATCAAGAGTTGCGTGACCACTCTCCCATTCCTTGGAACGATTCTCCGAGCTAAGACTGCCATCGGTTTCGCCAGAAGATTACCGTCTTCGTTGACTGTCACAGGTAGAGGTATAGGTACCGCCGGAGGGGGGCCCCGGTGTTGCTTAAGTTGCGAGATGTAAAAGGTTGGATGTAACTCGGCGTCGACCGCCAACTGTAATTTGTACGCTACGGGGCCAATTTGTTCCATAACTAAAAAAGGACCAAAATACTTCTGAGCTAATTTCTGGGCGCCGTGACTTCGTAGGGTGGTTTGCTTATACGGCTGTAGGCGCACATATGCTTATGTTCCCACCTCCAAGTGACGCTCTTGCCTTCGTTTATCCGCGAGGACCTTCATGCGATTTTGTGCTTGTGCCAAGTTAGCTTTGAGAATGCCAATTACCTTTTCCCGGGCGGCCAAGGATCGATCCACCGTCCCAGCCCGTGCCGTCCCCTCCACATATGCGGTGTGCAACACGGGTTCTTGCCCATAGACCACCTCATAAGGTGTCATCCGAATGGCGCTGTGAAAAGTGGTATTATACCGTCACTCCGCTAAAGGTAACCACTCTCTCCAACTCCTTGGGCGTTCAAAACACATGCAGCGTAGATACCCTTCAATGCAACGTTTCACCACTTTCGTTTGCCCGTCGGTTTGCGGATGATAAGTGGTGGAGAGCTTCAACTGTACCTGCAACGTGCAGAACAATTCTTGCCAAAAGTTACTCACGAAAACCTTATCGCGATCACTGACAATAGAAGCCGGCAACCCATGTAAACGAAAGACCGAGTCCATAAAGACTTGGGCCACGCCCTCGGCCGTATAAGGATGGGAAAGCGCCATGAAGTGGGCGTTTTTGCTTAATCTGTCCACGACCACAAATATGGTGTATTTCCCTCGACTCTTGGGCAACCCGTCAATGAAGTCCAACAAAATATCTTGCCATACCCTCTCCGGAATGGGAAGGGGTTGCAACAACCCCGCGGGCTTTTGATTGTCAGCCTTGCATTTTTGGAACACATTGCACTGCTGAATGTAGGTGTGGACGTCCGGTTTCATCCTCTTCCAATAGAACATCTTCTTCAAGTGATGGTGGGTGGCGGTGATCCTCGAGTGTCCCCCTACCGCGCCGTCATGGTAGAGTTGTAACAAGCTCTTTTTGAGGGCTGCACTATTACCGATGACGAGCTTCCCCTTCCTCTTGAGGATACCTTGTTGCCATGTGTAGTCCAGCTTCGCCGTGGCATCCTGCTCCTTCCGAGCAACAATCTTCTGGATCCGGCTGTCCCCAAGCCAGGATTGCTGAACTTGGTGCAAGAGGTCCGTTGTGACGAGGGACATTGCAAACGCCGCCCCGTCGGACCCGTCAAACTTGCGGGACAACGCATCCGCACACACATTCTCCTTCCCTTGACGATAGTCAATGACATAGTCGTAACCAGGCTTTTGAAAACCGGACCGGACCGGACGGTCCGACCGGTCGAACCGCGGACCGGACACACAGCCGGCCCGGTCCAGGTAAGAAACCGCCTCCATCTGCGGACCGCCTGGGAACCGCGGAACCGGGCGGGCGGACCGGCGGGCCGGAAACCGGGCGGGTCTTAGGGTAACCGGGCGGGCCAAAGCCCAAAAAATTATATACTGAAATTTCGAAACTGTGGGGGTTCGAACCTAGTCCACTTCCTAATTCAGGAAGAAGTGGACCACTGGACCACTTGGTTCTTGCTATTTTAAGTTGTATATTATTATATTAATATACATACTAATGTTTTCATAAAATAAAACTACACAAATATAAAATAAATATTTCATTCATATATTATTATAATAAATTATTAAATTATCTTTTAAAAATTAAAGTGTACAATATATTTAGACTCTCTTTGACACGACGATGACAGTCATAAATCATAAACGCGGTGGTTATGAAATGTCATTTTTTATCACTCTTTTATCTAAGAAACTTCATCAACTTTTATGTTTAAAAGTCAATATTAGTTTTGTTTTTTTTATTTTGTTTGTGGTTTTAACTATTGTCATGTCAAATATCAATTTTATTACGGTGACGTTTTTGTCTAAACTCAATAGCGGAAAAACGTTGCGTCAAGCAAAACTTTAAAAGTTTACTAATATAGTGATAATTTGTACATCATTTTCATTTGTATCACAATATAATCATAAAAAATTAATAATTTATATGCAACTTTTTAATGTTGTGTTAATTAATTTTTTTTCTAATATATATATATATATATATATATATATATATATATACTAGTAATATATATATATATATTACTAGTAATATATATATATATATATACTAGTAATATATATATATATATTACTAGTAATATATATATATATATATATTACTAGTATATATATATATATATATTACTAGTATATATATATATATATACTAGTAATATATATATATATATATATACTAGTAATATATATATATATATTACTAGTAATATATATATATATATTACTAGTAATATATATATATATATATATATTACTAGTAATATATATTACTACAGGGACGATTAATCATACATAATTGAGTAGCTAATCATAAAATTGAAAGTAGTCCAAATTTAGATTCCATGACCAAATTTCACATCCTAAAGCTCACTTCTATGAATGTTGCAGGTTTGCAACCTCCAAAGACGCTCAAGTAAGCTCTCTCCTCTATGAATGTTTCAACATCCATAGAATCATACAATAATTTATGTACATACAACAACAACCATCACTTGTACGCTTTATTTCCATTTAGTTGTATATAACCCATGACTTTCAAGTTATTATTGCATTATTATACAAGCACATTAGGGCTAACATATGCATACATGCTATTCAATATAATTCTTCGTCACCTCAAACATTTACTATGTAACTACTATTCATGATCAATTATTCTTAATTATGGTTTTGTATATAGGTTAGACACGTGGGAGAACTCACCTCATGTAGGCCTCAATTAGTTCATGACATTATAAGGTATGCACAATTGCACAATTGCACAAATGCATGCATTCAGCATACCTTTACGAGTACTCCAATAACTCTCAACATTAAACTACCATATAATTAACATTAACTTATATGCTTGGTTGTTGTCATTCATCTGTTCACGTGGAGGATTATTATTTTTGCTTGAGGCTCTTGGTAAACCCGCCTAAATTGGACCGTCTTCGCTCCTAAGCGGTCGAGCGCGCAAACAGACAAAGAATATTATATATACTAGTAATATATATATATATATATACTAGTAATATATATATATATTACTAGTAAGATATATATATATATTACTAGTATATATATATATATATATTACTAGTATATATATATATATACTAGTAATATATATATATATATTACTAGTAATATATAATATATATATATACTAGTAATATATATATATATAGAGATATATATATATATATATATATATATATATATATATATATATATTACTAGTATATATATATATATATATACTAGTAATATATATATATATATATATACTAGTAATATATATATATATTACTAGTAATATATATATATATATATACTAGTAATATATATATATATATATATATATATATATATATATATATATATATATATATTACTAGTATATATATATATATTACTAGTATATCATATATATATACTAGTAATATATATATATATATATATATATATATATACTAGTAATATATATATATACTAGTAATATATATATATATATATATATATATATACTAGTAATATATATATATACTAGTAATATATATATATATATATATATATACTAGTAATATATATATATATATATATATATATATATATATATATATATATATATATATATATATATATATATATATATATATATACTAGCATCTTCGAACGGGCTTCGCCCGTTCTCGATGCGTCGCTGCGGGCTTCGCCCGCAACCAAGCGTGTTTCGCCCGCTTGGCATTCCGGCGGGCTTCGCCCGCCCCCCGGCGGGCTTCGCCCGCCCCCCCCCCCCCGCTCCGACGGGCTTCACCCGCTAGCCCGGCATAAAATTTTTAAAATTTATAAGTTAAAAATTTTAATTTTCTGATTTTTTTAATAATTATTTAATTATTTATTAATAATATAAATTATTTAGATATAAAAAAATAAATTTTAATTTTCCTTTTTTTTAAATAATTATTTAATTATTTATTAATAATATAAATATTTAAAAAAAAGAAAAAAAAACCGAGCGGGCAGCCACCGCCTCCTCTGTCGCCGGCGCGGAGCCGGCACGGCGTGCTACCCGGCGCCCACCGGCGGGTTCGCCGGCCTCCGGCGAACCCGCCGGTGGGCGCCGGGCTGGCCGCCGGCGGCTCCGCCGCCGGCGACAGAGGAGTTGGGCGGGACCGTGTGCGGAACGGGAGGGGCATCGGGCGGAATTCCTGGATGAACAGTAAATCGGGAGGAGCTGTTTTTAATTGCAGGCCAATATGGATGAATCCAATGGTCAGAATCCATTTCCTGAAGATCGGACGGTCCAGATTCCTTTCATGGTGTGATCCAAATATGACTATTGTATTATATAATAAAGATATACTAGTAATATATATTATATATCATTAACATTTGATTTAAAAAATATACATATTGGTGCTAACAAATATATTATTTTTATTTGTATCAAAATATAATGATAAATAACAAATATATATATATATGCAAATATTTATTATAATATTATTTTTTTTATTTTCTAATATATATATATATATATATATAAATAATGGACAAACGGTCCGACCCCGGTCCGACCGGTCTAACCGGTCGGACCTTGAACCTTTGAACTCACCGGTTCGATCTCCGGTCCGGTTCTCTAAACCTTGGTCGTAACCCAAGAGTTTATAAAGATACTTTTGCTGCGTGGGAGTCACGAGCTTTTGATCGGTCAAAAACCGCAAGCTTTGGTGGTCTGTTTTAATGATAAATTGGCGGCATGATTGTTAAAACTCGCGGCGCCCCGCGAGTGTTTATTTAGCAAAAGTGCGGTTTATATATTTTATTTTGGAAGGACGGGGCGCGCGAATTTATTAAGTATAAAAAGAGTTTAGATCGAGTTTTAACGAAAGGAGGCAAGTGCACCTATCGTGTGGAGTACAAGATATTCCGGTGTGGAATATCGAGGTCATATTGTTCTCGGGGTCAGGTCGATTATTTCTACTCTTTCCTAGAGGGGACTATTATTTTACCGATATTATCTTGTCGGGATATTTTTTAATTATATAAACAAAAGGGCAGAAAATAAAAGCAGAAAAAAAGTGGAGCCGATGAAAAGCTTAGCGCAACCGCATCGAATAAAAATTTGAACTAAAATAAACTTTTAATAAAAAGAGATCCTAAATTTCAAATTAATTACGGTGGAGACTTGACCGTGGAGGTTCCACTAAAATGAACTCACCTAGCTATAGGGATATCGCTCACCTGAACGCTAAGACTATTCGACCGAACGTTAGTCCGACGAAAGATTCCTCTTAACGCCCGCATTACGCTAAGAACCCCGCTATTGGGTGGGGAAACAAATCTGGTAGAGTTTGCGCGTCTTCTCTCTCAAGTGTTAGTGCGGAACTCTCTTTACCAAGGGGCGATCGGTCCATACGCACGGCCTCTCGGCTAGCTAGCGTATGGACTACGAAAATAGAGTCCATACATCGATATGTGGTTCTATGCGTCGTAAACCCCGGACAAAACTTAAGTAATTTTAATTAATTAGAAAAACATAATCTTTAATTATTTAAAGTTATTTTATCTGTCTCAATGCTCTTCGATACTGAGGGCTAAGAACGGTTAGCCACTCATCGAAATGGGGACGGCTTGCGGTGAAAGCGATAAAAAGAAAGCAGTAAATAAAGCAGGAAAGAAGGCGGTAAAAGAAATCAGTAAAAGAAAGCAGTAAATTGTAAGTCTCACTCAAACGAGTGAGATTGAAATGAAAGCAGAAAATGACAAGTCCCGGCTCAAACGAGTGGGCGAGACAAAATAAAGTTAGTCCTACTCAAACGAGTAAGAGAAAATAAATGCACCCACGCACACACTCTACTGAAATGAAAACTCATGCACACACTCTACCCAACATGTATCCTCCATCCGAGCCCTTTCTCCCACCACCTGAACCTTTTTCTTCCGTTGTTTATCTGAGCCCTCCTTCCTTCCGCTGTGTTGCCCGAGCCCACATCAGCTATTTCCTCCTCCAAGCTGAAACCCACAACTTCAAATTACACCTTTCAACTCCGGAAAATCACTGCATGTAATGATCTCGGCTCACTCATGATTAACTTAAATTCATGCAATTAATTGTAGTGATCATATCTGAAATTGCTTGCATCCATTCCTCATCCGCTGTCGTTATTTCTCGCATCAAATTGTTCTTTTGCAACTTAACAGTGTGAAGCTCGCGTGACATGCTAACCCTGTTTTATTCTTTTGCTAGCCATTTAATTAAAAATCGCAAGATCTGGGTTTGCTATTGAGTTTCCCTCTCTCTGAGGACTTGGCACAAATTAAATTAACTTGTTAAGTTTTTTAGTGTATTTTTCGAATTTTTTTTCCAATTTGGTCTACATAAATAGCTGGTGCCATTTAATTAATAGTTCCATTCTTTCCTCTCTGTTTTTGATGACCTTTGTCTTTTCATTGACAATTTTATCATCCTCTATCTTCTCTCTGCCTCTCCGACTTTTTACCGCCTCTCTGCCAAAGGACTTTGTGAATGTCAATGACTAACTGCTCTAATATCTTCCTTTCGACTCTCAACCATCGATGAATTGTCATCGCTTTTTGTGTCTCATCACTTCCTCTCTGCCCGAGCTGGTCGCCGCCTGCCTGTGCTATGTTTTGCCTTATGTCTTAACGTCCTAGAGCTTGCTTGGTTATGCATTTCTGTTTGTTGCAAAATTGGATGATTATTTGGCAATTTGGTTTTTTCCCACTCTATTTCAGTATTTTGTACTTAGTAGCTGTTACTGTTTGCGTTTGTTTTTCAATGGATTATTAGTGTTTGGATTTTTTTACTCTTCAGTTGGCTGTTGTTGTTTTCTTTATTTTGATTGGTTACTGTTTTGTACCTGCACTGCCTTACTTTTTTAGCTGTTAGCCTGTTACTCTTTGGTTCTGTTTCATATCCAAAAAATTGTGACCACACTTCCTTGCCTTGTTAGTTGTTAGCCTCTTACTATTAGTTATTTCATATCGTAAATTGTGTGAATACAAGTAATGGAGTAAAGAACTTCTCTATTATATCAACTAGAAGTTACAACAAAGTTACAAAGACAAACTTGACTTGTGTTCACAATTATAACTCCACTACACAACACACTAAACTCGCAACAAGTTGGATCATGAATGCAACCCGCTGCTCCTCAAGCTTGATTGCCCAAGCTTGTTGTCCGCAAAGTTCAGCCCGCAAGAAACAGTTCGCAAGGTTCGTTTGCTGATCGTCGAAGAGGAGTTCGCAGCCTCCAGAATATTTGTCCGCCAAAATTCACGTGCTTTGCAAAGCTATCCGCAAGTGGCTATCCACAAGTGGCTGTCCGCAAGGAGCTGTTCACGCTGCTTTTCTAAGCTCGCAGAAAGCAGTCCGCTGTTTTTACTGATCCGGCGCTACCTTTCCAGCCTTCCGCACTGCACACACTTCCGCCTCTAATTCACACCTTTTATAGATATTGTTGGCAAATAGGAAGTCTCCACGTGGCCCTTAATTCATGCCATTATTACTCCTATTATAAATGCCCAGCCATTCCCGCCACTGTTGAAGTCAAAAATTGACATCTGTGGAGTTCAGGGTCCCAAAAGAGGGGCGAGCTCACAATTACTACACTCAGAAGAACGTCACAGGCCAAAAGATCGAGAAGCTAGGAACAGACCCTCGGCTCTAGCGCGGAGGTTACACCTCAAACCCGGAAGTTCTTTGAAGTCTCCCCCTCCCTAGCCAATGCTGAGCTAGGTGCCTTGGAGGAAGAAAGCAAAGAGGTTTTTTGTGGCTAAGATGCAATGCTCTCCAAGGCACTCTCAAGGGTCTATTTATAGTTTTCCCGATCTCATGGACCAAAAGGTAAGCAATACCCATACGACAAATAGGCCTTGAGCTGATAGAAAACATCCACACCGTGGGGGCAAAGAGGTAACTCCGCCCTTGGGGGTATAATGGTAAAAGCATGCCCCCTACCCCACCGGACACCCGAGGCGAACGGGTAAACCCGCGAAGGAACCTAAAGCTGGGGGTGAGAGCCAGGCCGCCAGGTAGGCCGCCGGGGCGAGACCAGGCTGTCGGCCGTCTCGCCCGCCAGGCAGGCCGTCGGGGCGAGACCAGGCCGCAGGCCGGTCTCGCCCGCCAGGCAGGCCGCCTGGGCGAGACCCTGCCCGCAGGCCGGTCTCGCCCGCCAGGCAGGACGCCTGGGCGAGACCCTGCCCGCAGGCCGGTCTCGCCCGCCAGGCAGGCCGCCTGGGCGAGACCATGCCCGCAGGCCGGTCTCGCCCGCCAGGCAGGCCGCCTGGGCGAGACCATGCCCGCAGGCCGGTCTCGCCCGCCAGGCAGGCCGCCTGGGCGAGACCCTGTCCGCAGGCCGGTCTCGCCCGCCAGGCAGGCCGCCTGGGCGATACCCTACCCGCAGGCCGGTCTCGCTGCCCCCACCTCGTACTTAGCAAGCTGGGGCGGGTGCCGACCAACGTGACGCACCCGCCCCCCTAAAAAAGAGAGGGGAAGGGGGAGGAGAATTTTTCCTCCATCTATTAGTATATTCCAAGGGGTAGGCCTAAATTGATCACCAAGAGTGCAAACCACTCCAAAAGTTTAAAAATGCAAAGCTGATCTTGCGCCTGCCGAGGAGACCTTACTCTGCGAATACGGGATTGTACAACCACTTCATGAAATAACGCCACCTTTGCATTAATTGTTTTATATATTTATAAATATATAAGTTCAGATTTATATAAAATATATATAAATCTGTAACGGCAGTTGACTTCGGTCAAAGCCATTTCATTATCATTTTTTTTGTTTCTTCTAACACACCCTGCCTAATTCTGTGCCTTCATTGCAAGTGCACCATCTCCTCAGCATTTTTTGCCTTATTTTTACAACAAGTTCAACATGTTGGTTATGTTCCACGTTCAAAAAAAAAAAAGATTCATGCTTCATGTTCCTATATATGTTAGCTGTCCAAGCTTCTTGTGATTTTGGTTATATGGTTGCTTTTGTTCCTAAATATTGATACATTTTTACTAAATATTATTTTTAAATATATCGAGTGTTATGTAGGTAATGCGTGTTTATGTGCTAGTTTTGTTTTAGTCCCTACCGGTTACCTTTTGATGGCGCGCAACGCCCGAAACAAATGTATTCCCGTAGGTGGTTGTGATCTGCTACCAAGTCGGATGATCCAAGTCCGTGGTTGCGTCCGGATGGTCGATCCGAGTTGAGTTCATATATAACTTTTTATATTTTGAGTTGTATTTGATGCCCGATCGGCCCAGATAGTTTGAGCCATCCAATTTTGTTGGTTTTGTGTATTCTACGGTTATGATATAGAAGTCATTGTTTTAGGTTATAAATAGGCAGGCGGTTCATACGAATGGGCATCGAAGGTTTGCGACATTATTTGTGTTAGATGTGTTGTATATTAGTTTAGAGTCACCTCAGGTGTTAGGATCAACATCTATTGTATATGTATATATTTCACTGTTCATAGTGAATATGATACGATCCAACTGGGCCACTGGACTGCTCGCAGAGCCATCTAACCCAGGATCCATAGCCAGCCCCAGCCGATCGCACCAGGCCCGCGGGCCATACATCACAACCCGTCTCCAATGCGGGACCCATGCTGCTCACTTGACGGATTCATAGCCGGGCGCCACATGGCGGGTTGTTGAGGCGGGGGCTCGATCCCCCCAACCTCCTAAATAAGACTCGCTTCCGCAGAGTCCTCTCACCAACTGAGCCCGGACCCAGGCTACTCACTTGACGGTTCCATAGCTGGGCGCCACGTGGCGGGTTGTTGAGGTGGGGGCTCGATCCCCCAACCTCCTAGATAAGACTCGCTTCCGCATAGTCTGCTCACCAACTGAGTCGCGACTCAGTTGGTGAGAGGACTCTGCGGAAGCGAGTCTTATCTAGGAGGTTGGGGGATCGAGCCCCCGCCTCAACAACCCGCCACGTGGCGCCCAGCTATGGATCCGTCAAGTGAGCAGCCTGAGTCCCGCATTGGACATGGGTTGGGGTGTATGGCCCGCGGGCCTGGTGCGATCGGCTGGGGCTGGCTATGAATCCTGGGTTAGATGGACCTGCGAGCAGCCCAATGGCCCAGTCAAAATACATATAAATCCTTCAATCTATCATGGTATCAGAGGATTAAGTTTTTTTTCCCGTGCGCCTCTCTCATTCCAGCTGTCGTTCGATCCCTTGCCCGATTTCTGCTCGCAACGCCTCATTCCGGTTTCCGCTAGTCGTGCCTCGCTCAATCCTTATCAGGTGCCTCTTCCACTTCTCCGCACGCCGTGCATCGCAGATCTGCATGTCGCGCCTCTTTCTCCGCATGCTGCTCGCCGCGCCATGCTCAATCCCGACTGGTCCGCAATTTCTGCGTTGTCCGCTTCTCCCGTCATTGCTTCATCGCCCGACGTCATCCCAGCTTTCTTTTGTCGAGCTGTAAAATCTGTCTGTTGATTTTCTGCTTTCCACTGCCGCCCGAAGAACGTTTTCTGCTGCTGTACGCCGTTGGTTCCGATCTCGCATGTTATGTTTCCGCAGATCCGGCCCAGAACTTCTTCCTCCGCTAAAACTTCAGAACTTCCTCATATGCTGCATCTCCGGCCTGCCCTTCAACCGCTGCTAGTGTCTTGCTGAGCCCGTCTGCTGCCCCCGCAACCCGCATAACACTAACAACCCTCTCCGCTGCCTCATGCTGCCCGTAGGACCCCACCGACCTCCTCTGTTCTCCATTGGTTCGATGGAATCGCCTCCACCACAGCTTTCTCTTGCGCGTGCTTCGACGCACACCGTTCCTCGTTCTCCTCCGACCCCCTTTGTCGTTCAGTTTGGTGCTCCTTATCACCCGCCTGTCCGCTGTAACTACTGTCAGTGTTTTGGTCATGTCAAATCTGAATGTCGCAAGCTTCAAAGGGCTCAGTAGTCTGTTCAGCAGCGTGCTCCTGGTGCACCTTCAGATCACTTTTCGGCTTTGGTGCAGTATCTCTTTGTATCTGCGCCTGTCCAGCAGTTCTCTCTGTCAGCTGCCTCCGCTCCTGCAGGTATCTCTCCCTTCGATTGGTTGCTCGACTCTGAAGCCTCCTTTTACATGACATATGATGCTACCCACCTCTTGTACTGTCAACCAGTCTCCTCTGCTCTTAGTATTATGGTAGCAGATGACATCATTCACTCCATCACCAGTCGTGGCCTCCTTCATACCACTCACTTTCATGTTTTCGATGTTGCCTACATACCCAAGTTATCTATGAACCTCATATCCGTCAGCCAACTCACATCTTACAGTTGTTTTGTTACCTTTGATGAGTTTACATGCCGTGTGCATGGTCGTTTGACCGGGGCACTCCTTGGAGCTAGTCGTCATCGTAGCGGGGCGTACGTCCTTGATTGTCTCCAACTCCCATCCACTACCTTGTCACTGAAAACTTCTACTCAGTCTTCCTTTAGTGGGCTTCTCTCAATGGCATCATCGTCTTGGTTATCCTAGTGGTTCGCGTCTTTCGGCTCTCATTAGTCATGACTTCCTTGGTCGTATTCCTGTTGATCGGTCTCACACTTGTACGAGTTATAAGCTTGGTAAACAGCTACAACTCTCATATTCATCTAGTGAGTCTCAGTCCGAACATCCTTTTGAGCTCGTTCATTCTGATGTATGGGGTCCCGCATCTTTTGTATCCAAGGGTGGACACCAGTATTATGTTATCATTGTTGATGATTATTCTCATTGTTGCTGGGTGTACTTTATGCATTCTCGCTCTGAGTTTTTTCAGACTTATGTTACTTTCTCTGCTATGGCGCGCACACATTTTTTTTCTTCCATACGTATTTTTCATTCCGACTTAGAGGGGGGTACCTATCTCATGCCTTTCGAGATCTTCTAGCTACCCACGACACTCTTCCCTAGCTTGTTTGTCCCGGTGCTCACACTCAGAATGACACCGCTGAAAGGAAGCATCGTCACATTATTGAGACATCACGCACCCTTCTTATCTCCTCCCACATTCCTCCACATTTTTGGGCTGAGGCTTTGTCCACCGCTGTCAATCTTATTAACCTGCAACCTTCCACTTTTCTTTAAGGACAGAGTCATGGTGAGTGTCTGTACTCTCGACCACCACGTTACAGTCATCTTCGTGTTTTTGGCTGTCGGTGTTATGTTCTTCTCCCTCTATGTGAGTGTACCAAGTTCTCTGCTCAGTTTGTTCCATGTGCATTTCTTGGATACAGTACTGAGGGGTCATAAGGGCTATCGATGTTATGACCCTGTTGCTCGTCGACTTCACATCTCACGCAATGTCACTTTTGACGAGTCTCACACTTTCTTTGTGTCCTCTGTTTCTTCGACTTCACACTTATCTGTTAATTCCTTTGATGTGCAGCTTCTCACTCTTCCTATCTCTCCTCCACACGTACTCTCTCCTCTAATATGTCCACCTCCTCTTCCCTTACTGCAGTCTTATCCGTCACATCCTCTTATCTTGTCGCAGTCTACTCCGTGTTTCTCCTCTTCCCTATCACTATACTCGTCCTCCTCCTCCTATCTCCTCGCCTCCAGTGCCCCCAGACTTAGCGACTGCCTCCTCCAGCGAGTGTCCTATAAATGATCCTCCTGTGCGCCGCAACCTACCTTGTGACAGGGGTCCTCCCGACGCCTTAGCCTTGCTACCCTACCGCTGGACCTAGACTCGACAAGCGTCCAAATAATGCTAGTGAATTATTTCTAAATATAAGTATTGTATTTTTCTTTCATTTAGATTCGTCCCCAACGAACGTGCACTTCTTGCTACTGCCTGTAGTACTCCAGAGCCGACTTTCTATCGTGAGGCTGCCCAGATATCTGAATGGCAGGTTGCTATGACTGCTGAGTTGGAGGCCCTTGAGCACACTCATACATGGGTAGGGCTGAGCATATTATTTGAAACTCGAAAGTCGCTCGAAAATCGTTCGAAAGTTGAGCCGAATCGGAATCGGTTAAAATTGATTCGACTCAATTTGAGTCGATTCAATTTGACTCGAATCTGATTTCGAGTCGATTTCGAGTCAGCCCTGAATCGCTCAAAATATGATTCGAATCAACTCGAATTAATTAAAAATATTATGTATTTATTAATATATTCTTATTTTAAAATTAAAAAAACAAAATTTAAACCTAAATAAAAATAATGAATGCTTCAAGTGTTTCATTTGCTAAATTTATAGGTTACCCAATTTAATTTTGAGCAAAGTAGGAATAAAACAAAAAATTATTCAATTTCAAGCTGACTTGATTCGATTTCGAGTCGACCCGATTCGATTTCGAGCCGACTCGATTCGATTTCGAGCCGACTCGGAATCGAGTCATTTCGAGTCGAGCCGACTCAACTCGAAATCAATTTCGATTTCGAGTCGATTACGAGCCGAGTTCGAGTCGAAAATTTCGATTTCGAGCCTAGCCAAAATCGCTCGAACTCGACTCGATATCAGCCCTATACATGAGATCTTGTTCCTCTTCCTACAGGTGTTGTTCTTATTACTTGCAAGTGGGTCTTCAAGGTGAAGACTTGCTCTGATGGTTCTGTGGAGAGGTACATGGCTCGACTAGTTGCTCGTGGTTTTTCAGCAGGAGCAGGGGAGAGACTATGACGAGACCTTTGCTCCAGTCGCTCACATAACTACGGTTCAAACTCTTATTGCAGTTGCAGCTATTCATCACTGGTCCCTGTCACAGCTCGATGTGAAGAATGTTTTTCTTCACGGTGATCTTCAAGAGGAGCCTAGGAGGTATACATGCTTCCTCCTGCTTTATCCTCTCCTCCAGTCCTTGTTTGCCACTTGAGGCGAGCACTTTATGGGCTCAAGCAAGCGCCCCGCGCGTGGTTTGCACGTTTCAGCTCATCCATTACAGCCTCCAGTTTCTATCCATGTCCACATAATTTAGCCATGTTCGCGCACTTCTTCTCTCGTGGTCGCACTCTTTTGTTACTTTACGTGAATGAAATGATTATTACCGGTGATGATCCTTCCTATGTGGCTTTCGTCAAGCATCACCTTCAGCAGCAATTTCAGATGACTGACCTTAGACAACTGAGCTACTTCTTGGGTCTTGAGATAAGCTCTACAAACCGCGGGTTTCAGCTCTCTCAACAGCGTTACACATCAGATCTTCTAGCTCGGGCTGCTCTTTCTAACTCTCGCACAATGGATACCCCTATGAAACTCCACCTTCAGCTACATCCAGATGGAGTTTCACTCTCTGATCCTACTCGCTACTGCCACCTCGTGAAGAATCTCGTCTATCTCACTATTACTCGGCCCAACATTATTTATGTTGTTCATATGTTGAGCCAGTTTGTCAGTGTGCTCACCTCTGTACATTATGGTCATCTGCTGACTGCTGCGGCTCCTGCGCCATCTCCGGACGATGACTTCTCGTGGTATTTTCTTCTCCAACAGTAGTTCTCTACAGCTCCAGGCTTACTCGGATGCTACCTGTGCTAATGATCCTGTTGACCATCGTTTTGTCACTGAGGTTCTGTCTGTTCTTAGGTTCTTCACTTATTGTATGGAAGTCCAAGAAACAAACAGGTGTTTCTCGTTCCAGCACTGAGGCATAGCTTCGAGCCATAGCTACCACCGCTGAGGATATTAGCACTCTCTCTCCAAGCATATCAGGGTGGATGACTTCTTCTTATGAGAGCACTATGGTCGTGACACTCTTGTTCCTTTGTTCCTTCCGAATAGCAGATTGCAGATTTGATGACAAAGCCGCATACGAGGATCCAACATGCCTATCTACTGCCCAAACTCTTGGTGTATGACCCTCCATGAGTTGGGGGGGGGGGGGGGGGGTGGGTGTTAGATATGTTGTATATTAGCTTAGAGTCATCTCGGGTGTTAGGATCACCCTCTATTGTATATGTATATATTTCATTGTTCATAGTGAATACATAGAAATCGTTCAATCTATCAATTTGCAACCGCCGGTACTCTTCCCCTTTTGGTGCGACGCCAAAAGGCTTCTCGCGCCTGGTCCGACTCCAAGCAAGTCCTCCCACTCCGCCTCCCTCTTTCCTGCTTTTTCCGCCGGCACCCCCAACATAGCCCACAAGGGTTCAACCTCAACTTTATTTGGATCCCTTTCCATACAGGGGGCTCTAGAAAGAAGCAACAAATGCTAACGGACCCTGAAATTGTTTATCATAGGGCCCAATCTGAACAAAACAAATCGGGGTGAGGAACCGAGAGCCTAATACGTCGACTCGACATGATCTGAGACAGAAGATTGTGGGATCTTGAGGAAAGCCGCATAGGAGGATCGAACCAAAAAACAGAGCCGTTGCGAGGAAGATTTTAACCTCAACATTAAGAAATGATCAACTTCGGTGATGGAGGGAGTAAGAAAATGTCTGCTGGCGATTTGAGATGCTTTGGACCCTCCTAGGAGCGTCACTACTATTTTTTCCCCTTTAGGTGGTGTGGTTCAGTTTTATCTTGTTTTCATGTTTGGTTTTTAGTTTTGGAGCCAATTTATGTAGAGATTATAATCATAACGGCCAGCTTGTAATTCAGCAAGAAGATGATGCAGAACAGCAAGGGCACGATTTCGTAAAAGATCATCTTCTAAAGACAAGAGAAGATGAGCAAAACCATGTTATGCAAAATTTGTCCGAGTGCAGATGAATTATCTTGTTCCAAATAATTTCTCTAACAACCAAATGAGTGGTTATGAGCAATGATGAGCGCACAAAAAAATATAGAAAATAAAGCATCACAAACGAAGAACACCAGATATAAAGTGATTCCCCGAAATTTGGGTACGTCCACTGTGCAGACAGAGATAAATTTAATATTAATTTCTCAAGCATACAATACGATTAAAATGCCGGAGAAAAAATAAACCGAGAAGAAGATGGAAATCTTGAATCCTTCAAGATCCGACCATACATGTTGCGGCGAGAAAACAATTTCGGCGGCGAGAGAAGAAGCCGTCTGAAATAAGAACTCCGAAGAAGAAGCCGGCTATCGGCTGTAAGAAGAGATCGACTCCAGCGGCCGGGCGGAAGAGGGCAGCCAAGCACCTCACGGTTCTCTCTGCTGCTCGGCTCGAATTTCTGCTACACAAAGGGGGTGGTCGGCCACACATATTCATAGGCCGGTAGAATCTCTAAATCGAGTAAAGAGGAGAGGATCCGACTGACTTTAATACAAGCAGGAAATAAATTTGGAGTTACATATTTGGAGTGGTCTGCAAAAATAGCAGCGCCAAAATGGGCGCTAATGGTGGAGCCATAATTGGCGGGAGAGGTGGCACCCGTAACAATGTCCACCTTGACGCCTCTACCATGACAAGCTCCACCTGGTTGAGATAACTCCCCAAAATGCTCCAACGATCACCAAGATCCAAAAGCCAAAGAAACTGACTGAGTGAGCTTCGGCCAAGAATGAATCATACGAAAACTCCTTCAATCATGAGTAACTCACAAATTGGACTAACGTGACTGTCTCAGAAGTGCTCCACATTGAAGTTAAATTTCAACTGCTCCACCTGCAGCGGTGGTCTCCCATAACAAAAATAACTAAACATGTCAAGACTTCTGGTCATTGATGTACGCGCAGGAGAGAAATTGATAAATGCAGACACACCAACAAAGAATGCAAACAAACTGACCTTAGTATGGAAAAAATGAACCTCTATGAGAACTAATCAAATGTTGATTAGACACACTCTAAACTCATGTATAATGAAGGAGTAACAAGAAAAGAGCTTATGCAATAGAGGTGATCAAACAGCATTAACAAAATGAAGTTCTTGAATAGGGAAAAATAACTCAAAAGTAAGAGTTATAGGAACACAAGCATAGAGATGACATGACTAGAATGGAGGGAAATGATGTAAGCAAATGAAGGGATAAATACCATATGAACAAAACAAAAAAGGTCAAAAAATAGGAAGCCCAAAAGCAAACATACAAAGGAACAAGGCAAGAGAAAAAGATAGGTGAAAGAAATACTAGAGAACGTCCTCAAGGCATATGGATGTGACAGACTTAACCTTATCATCATCAGGGATCTTCCCTTTCTCTTTGTTCTGAAGCTTTCAACAATCATTTATCTCATGACCCTTCTTTTTGCAGTAGTTGCAATAACTACCTGAATTTTTCTTGTACTTGCCTCCTCTGCCTGAACCAGACTAACCCCGAGAAAATAAAGCTGAACTTTCAGCAATACCTGAGCCAGATGACTTCTTACGGATGTCATTTGAGAGTAAGGCTATAGTGACCTCTTTGATATCCAAAATATCCTTACCGTAGGTGAGGGTAGTGACCATGCTCTCGGACTTTGGAAGAGAGTTCAGAAAAATAACTATTTTGCCCTCTTCCTCCACCTGAATATCCACGCTGAGACACTCGGATAACATTTTATTGAAACTGTTCAGGTGGTCATGTAGAGAGCAACCCTCCTTTATGCTAAACTTGTACAACTATTGCTTGAGGTAGATGCGATTGGGGAGAGATTTCGTCATGCAGATACTCTCCAGCTTTGCCCAAAGACCAGAGGCAGTCGTCTCTAAAAGAACTCTATATAACACGTCATCATGTAAGCAAAGTTGTATGGTGGACAGAGCTCTGACATCCAAATCTCCCACATGCGATCGGTAACCTCAGTATCCTTATGGGCCTTTCCCAATAAGACACGGTGTAAACCTTCATTGATAAATAGTTCTTGGACTTTGACATGTCATAGATCAAAATTGTGCTTTTCATCGAACTTCGCAACTTCAAACTTCGCACTGGGTGTCAAAAATGCCATAGAAATCAAACTGAGGAAATCTGCAATGAGACCGAAGCGACCGGATAAATTCACGGATCAAGATTGGGAAGATAGGGAGCGGATTGATTTCGTCATCTACCGTTGACCCAACTCGGAACGAAACGTCCAATTAGTCGCCGATCGAAGCTACCTCTGATACCACTTGTTAAGCAAAATTGGTCCGAGTGCAGATGAATTACCCTGTTCCAAATAATTTCTCTAACAGCCAAATGAGTGGTTACGAGGAATGATGAGTGCACAAAAAATATAGAAAATAAAGCATCACAAACGAAGAACACCAAATATAAAGTGGTTTCCCGAAATTTGGGTACGTCCACTGTGCAGGCAAAGATAAATTTACTATTAATTTCGCAAGCATACAATACGGCTAAAATGGATGAGAAAAAATAAACTGAGAAGAAGATGGAAATCTCGAATCCTCCAAGATCCGACCGTACACGTTGCGACAAGAAAACAATTTCGGCGGCGAGAGAAGAAGCCGTCTGGAAGAAGAACTCCGAAGAAGAAGCCGGCTATCGGTTGCAAGAAGAGATCGACTCCGGCGGCCGGGCGTAAGAGGGCGGCCACATCTCACGGTTCTCTCTGCTGCTCGGCTCGAATTTCTGCTATACAAAGGGGGTGGCCGGCCACACCTATTCATAGGCCGGGAGAATCTCTAAATTGGGTAAAGAGGAGAGGATCTGGCTGACTATAATCAAAGTAGGAAATAAATTTTCTGCCAAAAATTCTCCTTAATCACCGGTGAATTGGGGAGTTACATATTTGGAGTGGTCTCCAAAAATAGCAGTGCCAAAATAGACGCTAATGATGAAGCCATAATTGATAGGAGAGGTGGCAGACGTAACAAAGCTAAAGCATGAAGACAAAGGCACCAGAAAGCGGAGGATAAAGGGCCGAGGGCAGAACCTCCACCCAAGAAGCTAATAGCCGCATTCCTCTTATTTTAATACAAGATATCATTTTGTATTCTTCCTAATGTACCTCTCTCAGCTTCTATATGAAGGCTGCTTAGGAGATGAATCAAATGTAACCAAGGCAACTTTTGCAACACCTCTTTTTTGATGAAAGGCATCTATTTTCCTACAAAAGGCATCTATTTTATCTTTTCCTACAGTTTAACCCAGGACATTTAAGTTGAAATTTCACTGGTTGTTACAAAATGATTTCCGGCTGTTACATGCTTGAGTTGACACTTTAAGATACTAGTGGCCTTGCATGGGGTATCCTAGCTCACAATATGCGACTACCGATAGTACTCAGCCGTCACTAGAGTGCCAACTGTGTATAATTGTCTTCGCACACTTCACATGGAGGGACTACCCTGTGCACGGCTGCTAATATCTATAAACATATTTTTATATACTTTAGCATTTCGTATTAAAAAATCACGAGTTCCGTTAGATAGTTAAGATTAAAATCGAATGATTTAGATTCATTTGATTGCCCTGTAGGATCAGAACTATCCCAAGTTTTCTTTGTAATATAACACATGTCCTAGAGCACAATTTCTCTAGCTCACTAGATACCCTATTAAATTTTTTATATTTTTTGTTATTCTTATCTCTGTTCCTTCTTCTTTGCAGCTGTACCTTCGCAATCAACTACACCAACATCTCCATCATCTAACACAGTTAGCCCAGGTAGTTCAATGTTTATTTCGGACATTATTTCCATTAATTTTGTTGACTGTTTGGCCAAATGTAATTTTGACAGTGATCTTATATCTAATAATAATTTTAAATAGTAGTACATGTCAAACATGTTAGGAAAAAGATATATACCTCACCGAGAGCCCAGTCAATCCTGTTAGATATGTTGTATATTATGAGTAGTCATGTTAGCTTAGAGTCGCCTCGGGTGTTTGAATCACTCTCTTATTCATGTATATGTATTACCATTGCTATGTTCACTGACTTGGAGGCGCTTGAGCACATTCGTACATGGGAGTTTGTTTCTCTTCCACCTAGTGTTGTTCATATTATTTGCAAGTCTTAGAGGTCAAGACTCGCTCTGATAGTTCTGTGGAGAGGTACAATGCTCGAATTGTTGCTCGTGGTTTTTAGCAAGAGCAAGGGAGAGACTATGACGAGACTTTTGCTCCGGTTGCTCACACGACTACAGTCCGTACTCTTATTTCTGTTACAGCTGTTCGTCACTGGTCCCTATCACAACTCGACGTGAAGAATGTCTTTCTTCACCGTGATCTTCAGCAGGAGGTATACATGCTTCCTCCTCCAAGTCTATCCTCTCCTCCAAGGCTTGTCCGACGCTTGCTCTTTATGGGCTCAAGCAGGCGCCCCGCGCGTGGTTTGCATATTTCAGCACAACCATTACAGCCGTCGGTTTCCAGCCATGTCCACATGATCCAGCTTGTTCGTGCACTCCTCTCGTGGTCGGACCCTTTGTTACTGTACGTGGATGATATAATTATTACTGGTGATGATCCTTCTCATGTGACATTCGTCAAACATCACCTTCTGTAACAATTTCAGATGACTGACCTTGGACCGCTGAGCTACTTCTTGGGTCTTGAGATCAGCACTGCAGATTGCGAGTTTCAGCTCTCTCAGCAGCATTACACATCAGATCTCCTTGCACGGGCTACTCTCTCTAACTCTCGCACAGTGGACGCCCCTATGAAGCTCCACCTTCAGCTACGTCCGGATGATGGGTTCCACTCTGATCCTAGTCGATACCGCCACCTCGTGGGGAGTCTCTTCTATCTCACCATTACTCGGCCTGACATTGTCCATGTTCATTTATTGAGCCAGTTTGTTAGTGCGCCTACCTCTGTGCATTATGGTCTCTT
>CM077162.1:15407130-15488256 GCA_039583875.1 Platanthera guangdongensis
AGGCGGGTCTCCGGCTTCCCCTATGCCCGAGGTCCGCCAAATATTGAAATACTACGGGGTCGTCCCCGACAGATGAACCCCCAACTCCATCGTAGTGGTGATAAAGTTCGCGTGCTTACTGCGGGAAGAGCGGGTCGAGTTCAGTCTCGCAGTCTTCTGCAAGCTGTTCTCCTTCCGGTGCGAACAAGGACGGGGCCGCCTACTTCTCCAGCAACCACGTCAAGGTGCGGGAGACCGTCAACAAGAGCCATAATTGGCTAAAGAAGTTTGTCTTCGTCAAGGGGGACTTCGGCAACGTCCCCTTCTCGTCGGTCCAGCTCAGCAAGGCGAGCTACCGCCCCCTAGCCTGGGGGGCCATGAAGCGGAGATGTGCCGGTTCTTCCCCGGGAAGAACTTTGAAGTCGCCTTCCTGCGCAGGAATCTGGACAACCTCGCCCCCGTCCCGCCCGGGGGAGGTAAGCTGCTCGCGCTTCTCCTTTTTGTTGTCATTCTCTCTCTTGCTTTTGACTTTCCTTTCCTGCAGGTGAGCGGGACATCCCTTTGCACCCTCCTTATGAGAGCGCGCGACTCGCTTCCAGCAAGCTCGCTGGCTCCGCCGAGGCCGCTGCCGCCGCGCGCTGCGAGACCCCGACATCTGCCCCCCCCCCCCCCCCCCCCCCCCCCCCCCCCCCCCCCCGAAGCGGCCTAGCCGCGGATTCCTTCCTCCTCCGCCGCCGCCCAAAAAGCCGAAGGCCGCGGGCGGCGCACCCCCCGCGGCTCGGCATAAAGGCAAGGCCCCGCGAGCCAACCTGTTGGGGATCTCGCCCCCACGGCCGTCTCGACCGCAGCTCTCCCGACGGGGAGACCGACACCTCCAGGCCGCAAGAAGAGGTGCCGCCAGCCGTGAAGCCAGTGCCGAGAGGGCACCTCAACTTTGGCTACGACGAGAAGAGCCTGGACGACCTCGACATTCCCCTCCTCCAATGGGACAAGGAGGCGAACAGGGCCATCATCTCCACCTTGTTGCCGAGCTGGTTGGAGCAGGAGACCATCGGCGGGGAGGCCTACAACTTCTCCTTCGGCCTCTACTCGCAGGAAGACGCCGCCATCTATGACGCGGAGGCCACGCGGGTGTTGATCCATGAGAGCGCGCGAGCCCAGCTCCGCAGCCTGTAGCTGGCCCACATGGTCGGCCGACGATGCATCCAGATGGAGAAGAACTCCCCCTCGCTCAAGAGGCTGGTGGACGAGAAGGAGGAGGCCCGGCGTCTCGCCCAGTAGGAGGCAGAGCGACACAGAGAGAGAGGGAGGACGTGGCTGATGCCGTCGTTGCCGCTTTGGAGGAAGAAAAGGAGGCGCTACAAGCGCGGGTGCGTGAGCTGGAAGCCGCGGCAGCTGCCCCGCCGTCCTCTAGCAGTGGCTGTCAGCTCGCGCACTATACCGACTTCGAGCTGGAGGAGATGATGCAGAAGAACGCTGCCTGCGCGGCGAAGTATACTCTCCAGACACTACGGCGGGCGGATCTTATCAAGAGCGAGGGCGCGGGCCTTTCCGCGAGCGACGTGGTACCGGCATTATTCCTTCCGGTACCGAAGCCGGGAGACAAGTCCTACCGGCCCATCTAGGACTTGTTGCCCGAGAGCTCGCCTCGCTGAATCCCCGCGCCTCGCCTCTGCTGTATTTTTTGTTCTTAAATGTAAGCGCGGGCTGAGCCCTAAACCTGTGATTTTTGTAATTAATGAAATATGCTTTTGAAACTGTTGCTTGTAATGTCGCTGCTTTGAATTGTGGATGCCCTCATGTTCTCTCTGTATTCGCGGCCTGCTTCGATCCCCATGCTCGCTGCTTTCGGACCCGAGTCTTGCTGGCGAGATCACGCGTCCCCTAAGAACCTAGCTTAGGAAGCATAGGGGGCCTTAGTTAGCCGAACCGCGAGTCGTGACTCGCCTCTTTAGCCTGGATTCTCTTCGCTACCTGTGAGATAGAGGGGGTGGGTCGGCTCGCCCCGCGCCCTGGTCGCCTGCTTTTACGCGAGCTGCCCCCCATGAGGTCGCAACGCGGCTTGAGTTCTCGCAACCTCGGTGGCTGATTTGGGTGTCGGGCGAATATGTTGGGTCCCGAGAGCTCACGTCGTTGGGCCGTAATCCTGGGCTCGCCGATCCTCCATAGCCTCGACTCGGCACTCCGGGCTCGCCAACCTCATCTCGTTCGTCGAGGTCTATCCCGCTAGCCAGTTGGGGGTCTGAGTAGACTCTCACGAGTGACATCCAACCCTGCCAGCTAGGTGAGCTGAAAGCGGAATCTGCTCGGGGGTCCGGGTGACACACACGAGACATCCAGCCTGACATGACAGCGGAATCTGCTCGGGGTCCGGGTAGACACACACGAGTGACATCCAGCCCTGCCAGACATCTGACAGCGAGATCCTCGAGGCGGGTTGACGCACACAAGACATCCAACCTGCAATGTGAGAGCCTGACAGCGGGATCTGCTTGGGGTCCGGGTAGACGCACACGAGTGACATCCAGCCCTGCCAGCTAGGCGAGAGCCTTACAGCGGGATCTGCTCGGGGTCCGGGTTGACGCACACGAGTGACATCCATCCCTGCCAACTAGGTGAGAGCCTGACAGCGGGATCTGCTCGGGGTCCGGGAAGACGCACACGAGTGACATCCAGCTATGCCAGCTAGGTGAGAGCCTAACAGCGGGATCTGCTCGGGGTCCGGGCAGACGCACACGAGTGACATCCAACCCTGTCAGTTAGGTGAGAGTCTGACAGCGGGATCTGCTCGGGGTCTGGGCAGACACACATGAGTAACATCCAACCCTGCCAGCTAGGTGAGATCCTGACAGCGGGATCTGCTCGGGGTCTAGGTGGACGCACACGAGTGACATCCAGCCCTGCCAGGTAAGTGAGAGCCTAGCAGCGGGATCTGCTCGGGGTCCTGGTAGACGCACACGAGTGACATCCAGCTCTGCCAGCTAGGTGAGAGTCTGACAGCGGGATCTGCTCGGGGTCCGGGTAGACCCACACGAGTGACATCCAGCCCTGTCAGCTAGGTGAGAGCCTGACAGCGGGATCTGCTCGGGGTCCGGGTTAATGCACACGAGTGACATCCAGCCCTACCAGCTAGGTGAGAGCCTGAAAGCGGGATCTGCTCGGGGTCCGAGTGGACGCACACGAGTGACATCCAGCCCTGTCAGCTAGGTGAGAGTCTGACAGCGGGATCTGCTTGGGGTCCGGGTATACACACACGAGTGACATCCAGCCTTACCAGCTAGGTGAAAGCCTGACAGCGGGATCTGCTCGGGGTCTGGGGTAGACACACACGAGTGACATCCAGTCCTGCCAGCTAGGTGGGAGCCTGACAGCAGGATCTGCTCGGGGTTTGAGATAGACACACACGAGTGACATCCAGCCCTGCCAGCTAGGTGAGAGCCTGGCAGCGGGATCCGCTCGGGGTCTATCAAATGTACACTTCACCCACTTACGTGAATTACTGCAGGAGGATTAGCACATCAAGAAGCTTTATTAAAAACAAGACACCACTTACATGTCTCAGGGATAAAAACGTTTCAAGTCGTCACCGCTCTAGATGAGACTTAGGGTCTCGTCCTCCACATTCCAGAGGCGATACCCTCCTGATTTCAATGCTTCTTTCACAATGTACGGATCCTCCCAGTTGGGGTTGAGCTTTCCCACAGCCACCGATCTTCCCGCGACATCTACTTTCTTCAAGACCAAGTCCCCCTTGGTAAATTGTTTGACTCTGACGTGCTTGTCAAAGTACTTCGCCATTCTCCTCTTCACTTCTTCCTGTCGGATGGCGGAGAGGTCACGCAGCTCCTCCACCATGTCGAGAGAGAGCCGCAACTCCTGGTTTCCAGCCGGCCAGTCCTCCCTGCCTTCCCGGACCTCTGCCACCCGGGTGTCTGGACCTCCAGTTCTATGGGAAGTACTGCTTCGCAGCCATAGGAGAGCTTGAAGGGGGTCTCTCCTGTAGGTGTGTTGGGGGTGGTCCTCAGTCCCAGGGGACCGAGGGAAGCTGCTCCACCCAGCTCCCTTTCAGGTTCTCAACCTTCTTCTTCTGAAGGTTCACAATGATCTTGTTCGCTGCCTCCACCTGCCCGTTGCTCCTGGGGTGGTGGACCGAGACGAATCTGAGGTCAATTCCGAGCTGCTCGCAGAAGCCGATGAATTCCGCGCTGGCGAACTGAGGTCCGTTATCCGTGACGATGGCTTGCGGCAATCCATGGCGGCAGATGATCTCCCCCTCAAACAAAGTTTCTGATGACCTGAGATGTCACCTTGGCCAGCGCCTTCTCCTCCAGCCACTTAGAAAAATAATCTATCATCACTAACAGGAACCTCCTTTGCCCGCTGGCCTGGGGAAACGACCCTACCAAATCCATCCCCCAGATGGCGAAGGGCCATGGGGCCGTGATGCTCCCGAGACGCTGGGCCGGTTGTAGTTGGAGGGGGGCGAACAACTGGCATTTGTGGCACCTCCTTGTGAACTCCGCAGCGTCGTGGCCTAGGGTAGGTCAAAAGTACACTTGTCTGACAATCATTCCTTCCAGGGTCTGACTCCCGGAGTGGCTTCCACACTCCCCGGAGTGGACTTCTTCCACGATCCTCTGCACTTCCCTCTCGGTCACGCAACGGGCCAGCATCCCCGAGAGAGTCTTCCGATACAACTGTCCGTCCCGGAGGAGATAATATACCGACTTATATCTAAACTTTTTCATGTCCATCCCCTCCGGATACTCTCCCGTGGAAAGGAAGGTCGTAAACGGGTCCATCCACGAGGGGTGTTGGTCCACCTCCATCAGTTCTCCCTCTTCGATGGAAGGGCGAAATAGATCGGTGATGGTACCTCTCACCCGGGGACCGTGCTTCGCCAGCTGAT
Source organism: Platanthera guangdongensis (assembly GCA_039583875.1). NCBI lineage: Eukaryota > Viridiplantae > Streptophyta > Magnoliopsida > Asparagales > Orchidaceae > Platanthera > Platanthera guangdongensis. The sequence continues at coordinate 15,412,019 of CM077162.1, forward strand.
CGACTTGCTCGTTCTCCTCCCTGGGTACGTGTCAGATGGAGAACGTATGGAACATACCGATGACCCTCTTCACATTTGCTAAGTATAATCGGAGGGTAGACTCCCTTGCCTCGAACTCCCCGTTGATCTGGGAAGCCACCACCATGGAGTCAGTGAGGACCTCCACGTCAAGCACCCCCAGTTCCCTGGCTAGGCGCAACCCGGCTTTCACCGCTTCGTACTTGGCCTGATTGTTAGTGATGGGAAAGTGCAGCACCTCCGTTTACTTGATTCTCGTCCCTTGGGGGCTTTCCAAGATTACCCCTACTCCCAAGGAATGTGATGCAGTGGTTGACCGGCTAAAATTAAAGGACTCTAAAATGCGAACTAAGGAGTATGAGATCAATGGACCGTGCGCGTGCAAACATGAGAGCAACCCAAGTAGATCAACAAGCAAGTGATACAATTTCAACAAAAAAGGCTAAGAACACAACATCCACAGTTTTGAGCAACTATTAACGTAAGAGCCTTTTATAAATTGCCAACGAGCGAGAGCGCGATTCGATCAAGCGTGCCGGTAGAGATCCAACAAGTCAAACAACATATCAATACAATAACATATAATGATTTCACAACCAAACTACAACAATAGTTCAAAACTTAGCATCCAAATAAGAGAAATAAAAATGTCATATACCTTGATTAGCTCGTGCATGCAGCGGCTCGGCTTGGGGATGAAGTACCGTGGGCGGGATGTTTCAGATGTGTTGGTGGATCCTCAGAGGGCTGCGGGTGGTAAGGGGTGGGTGGATTGGGCTATGGGGAACGTGGGGGACGGGATCCTTGGAGGTGGATATAGGTTTGGGCCGGGTGTGGGCTGTGGGGGCTTGGGGAGGGAAAACATGGAAGGAGAGGGGTGGCCCTGGATGGAGGCTGAGCGGATCTGGGCGGGACGACGAGGGCTGCAAGAGAGGGGGGAGGGAAAGGCTATACCTGGACGGGTACGACGGATTTGGAGGAGGCGGGGCGGACTTGGGCGGGACGGCGCAGGGCTGTAAGAGATGGAAGAGGGGGAGCTAGACCGGGACGGGGACGACAGATCTGGACGAGGGTGGCGGAGCAGGCGCGGACTGTGGAGGCACCGTTCTTTGGAATCCACCGAAGAAGAAGACCGACGAGTTGCAGTACGGGCAACTTCGATCCCTTGAACCGGTCACCCACAAGCATATAAATAAGAGAAGGCTAAAGTAAAATTAGGGTTCCCGATCGGACGAGTATAAATGTTCGGCCCGATCGGGGGCTAAATACATCAAAATATAAAAAAACTAATATATCAAATTTGCTCGAAACGACCTCCCGGGCGCATCCGCGGACTCGGATCGCCCACCCGGGTCGTCGATCACCGCCTCCTGCAGGAATAGATATGCACGTGTCGTCGATCGCCATCAGAATGTCTCCCCGAAGCGTCGTCTACCTTCACCTTCCACGAAGCCGGATGAGTTAGTTCTTCCTCAGCCACCTCAACCACATAGTCAGCCAGGAAGTCGGCCACTGCTTGGGTCTTGATCGAGAGGCGGGGGGCGAAGGAGATGTCGAACTCGCTCAGTTCCACTGACCTCTTAGCCAACCTGCCCGAATGCTCCACCCCCTCGAAGATGTTGCGGAGGGGATGGTCGGTCACCACTCGGATGAAGTGTGCCTGGAAGTAGGGCCGTAGCCTTCGAGCCGAGATGACCAGAGTGAAGGCCAGCTTTTCCAAGATAGGATGTCGAAGCTCGGCCTTCCTCAGGAACCGACTCACATAATATATGGGGAGCTGTTTCTTCCCCTCTTCTCGAACCAGGACGGAGCTCAAGGCCTCTGCTCCGACCCCGAGATATAAAAATAGGTCCTCCCCCTCCTGCGGCCCTTGGAGCAGGGGAGCCTGAGTCAACTGCTTCTTCAGAGCCTGGAACGCCTCCTCGCACTCTTTTGTCCACTCGAACTTTTGGCCTCCCATCAATGTCTTGAATAAAGGTGAGCACTTCTCCCCGACCCGGGAGAGGAACCTGCTTAATCCTGCCAGCTTCCCTGTCAACCGCTGCACCTCTTTGGTATTCCGAGGCGACCCCAGCTCCATGATGACTTTGACCTTGTCGGGATTTGGCTCGGCCCCCGCGGGGGTGAGGAGGTGTCCTAGGAACTTTACCCTGCTGGCCCAGAAGACACACTTTAAGGGGTTCAGCCTCATCTTGTATTTGCGCAGGGTGGTGAAGGTTTCCTCCAGGTCCTGGAGGTGAGAATCCACGTCTCGACTCTTGATCATGAGATCATCTACGTACACCTTCAGGTTCCTCCCCTTCTGTTCACGGTAGACCCTGTCCATCATCTTCTGGTATGTTGTCCCCTGCGTTCTTTAGCCCAAATGACATCATCTTGTAGCAGTAGCATCCATCCCCCGTGATGAATGAGACATCCTTGATGTCCGGGGGGTGCATCCTAATCTGGTGATAATTTGAAAATGCATCTAAGAAGCTCATTACAGGAAAACCGACGGCTGAGTCAACCAGCGTGTCGATTCGAGGCAAGGGATAACAGTCCTTAGGACACGATTTATTAAGGAAAGAAAAATCTACACACATACGCCACTGATTGTCTCCTTTTTTAACCATACATTGGAGACCCAGCCAGGGTACTGTATTCCAAATATGAAGCCGACCTTGAGAAGTTTGGCCACCTCCTCTTTGATGGGCACGACCAGCTTGTCAGCGGTGGATCCCTTCTTCTGCTGGATGGGGCGAGCTCCCGGGTCCAGGTTGAGGCGGTGGCAGGCCACGTCCGCGTCAATCCCAGGCATCTCTGCTCCGCTCCATGCGAAGATGTTCACGTTCTTCTGGATGCATGTCAGCATCCTGCCCTGAGCCTCCGGGGTCAGCCCCCCGCTGATGCGAACCTTCTCCACCCTGCCTCCAAGGGTGAGAACATCCATCTCCACGACCTCCTCTGCAGCCTCCAGCCTGGACTGCTCTCCCCACTCTCCGACGTCCCTCTCCTCCGAGACAGGAACCTCCTCGGCTTCCACCTCTTCCTCCACGGCCATTGCCTCGACCAACTCCTGGTCTTCATCTGCCACCACCTGGGTGCAACTCCCTTCTATCTTCATCTCCTCTCCGCCAGCCTCCTGCTCTGCCTCCTCCATTCTCCGCCCCATCTCCTCGGCCCCCTCCTGCAAAGAGATAGAGTTTACGACGGTGACGTAGCACTCTCTTGCCACCTTGGGTCCCCCCGAACTCGGACCTGGATCCCCTCGGCGCTGAACTTCAGGCATTGGTGGAAGGATGAGGGGACGCAACGGAAGGCGCTGATGAGGGGCCTTCTGAAGATGGCGTTGTAGCTACTGGGGGCATCCACGATGACAAACCTACAATTTCAGGACTGTCCCCCCCCCCCCCCCCCCCCCAGAGTGACGTGAAGCCCCACTCCTCCTACATTCTTCCTCTCCTTCGAAAACCCAAACAGGGGCCCATCTGAAGCCAACACCCTCTTTGCCTCCACCTTCATCGCGTCGAACGCCTTCTTGAAGATGACGTTGACAGAGCTTCTGTTGTCAATGAGGATCCTAGAGACGGTGAAATTCTCGATGACTGTCTGGATGACCAGCGCATCGCAGAAGGGATCCTCATGATCCGGCATATCCTTCCTCGAGAAGGTGATCTTCTCCTCCAGGGGTGGGGTCTGAGATGTGGAGCCAACGCTCCGATGGTACATGGTGTGAAGGCTCGCTTTCTGGGAAGCCTCGATCCCCACCCCTCCATGGATCACTCTGATCCCTCTCCGGGTCCCGACATCCGCCCGGTCTTCACGTCGATCCTCCTTCGCCTGAGGCAGGACCTCCTCAATCCTCACCTCCCGGCGACCCTGTTGCTGATACTGCTCCTTGTTTCCTCTCATCTCGAGGAACTCCGGGCACGTGGTTGTGGCGTGTCCTTCCTCTCGGTGGAAGTCGCAGTAGGGCAACTCCAACCTGACTTCTCTTCTCCTTCTTCGTGCTGCTCTCCTCCTCTCCCCCATGGCTATGACCATAGCCTGATTTTGATCGGGGAGGGGAGGTCTTTGGGCCTGCCTCTAACCTGGGGGATGGAACTGATCCTGCACCCCCTGGCGGTTGTGCCTTCCTTGGTAACCTCTTCGTGGCCCCTGGTCTTGCCACTCGGGCCTCCAGCCCAACCGACGGTCCGACTCCTCATGCCCCACCTGGGCTGTTGCTGCTGCTGCAGTTGCCGTTGTTCCCTCTGTTGGGGTTCAGCTCTCCTTTCCTCCTGACCTCTGTCACCCATTGGCTCCTCCTCCGTGGCCCACCTGGCCAGCTTCCGAGCGAACTCCGGATTCGACGCCTCCCCATCGACTTCCCTTGCCGCCCTCTCCATCAGCTCTTCGTAGGAGAGGAGCGACACTCTCTTCAGTTCCATCTTGAAGAAACCCGGTTGCAGCCCCAGGGTAAAGGCCATCATCAGGCTATGCTCGGGCATCTCCTGAACTTGGGTGACCTCTTCCTGGAACCGGTCAACATAACTCCCCAAGATCTCGTTCACCCCCTGCTTGATGTGAAACAAGGACTCCGACTCCTTCTTCCTCCTCTTGGAGGTAGTGAACCTCAACATGAACCCCCGACGCAGGTTCTCAAAGCAGTAAATGGAGCTGGCCGGTAGTTGGTGAAACCACTCTCTCGCCTTCTCCTTGAGGGTGATGACGAAGAGCCTGCACTTGAAGCCATGTAGCATCTGCTGGATCGAGACCACGTCCTCGAACCACTGGACGTGCTGGACCGGGTCCCCCTTCCCGGTGTAGTACGACATCTCGGGTTCCCTGAACCCCAGTGGAACTGGAGCAGAAGAAACCAGCTCGCTGAAGGGGTTGCCTCCTCTCGCCGGGCGAGCTGGGGGATCTCGCGCCCCCATCGCCGAACCGGCCCTCGCTTGCCGAGCCCGGGAAGAGCACGCGCCCGAGGAGCTCGCATCCCCTTCCTTCCTCGGCGACCTTGATAACTTCACAAAAGGAAGTTATCTTCTGCGTCAATCTGCCGCATTTTGACTAATTTATTTTTAAAATACTGATCAAAAGTGCGTGTAAACGAGTAAATTATCATTTGTGCGAAAATTCATGTATCAGTAATATTTATATTTATGTTTATGATAGGAAAATATGAAGAAAGTAACTTGTGCGGCTGATGATAAGCGTGAAGAGCATTCAGGAAAAGTTGCAGGAAAATTATAGGAATTTTGGAGCAGATTTTTGCTGAATTCTGGACAGCACAGAATTTGTTGCAACAAATTAAAATTTGTTGCAACAAACCTGCGAATTTGAATTTTAAGATTCCGAAAATAATTCAAAAATGACAGTTTTAGAAATGAAAGGAGGCTTCCTTTCATAAATGCTGGAGATCCTTTGAGGCACTTGGACCATATAAAGGGATTTTGGAGATCTTTTTATTATCTTGTCATTTTGGAGAGAAGGAGGCCAAGTTTAGGGTTCTTGACGTTGGAGAAGCGGAATCCGGCCACGAGAAAGGGTAGATCTGAACTTTTGAAACCATGAACTGTAAGATCGTTATAGTTTTGTGTGTTTCTTTTCTCGCCATGAACTAAACTCTCCAAGTTTTGTATGAGGAGAGTATTATGTGTGTTTTTATGATGTATGTTTCTTGCTTGTTGAGATTTGTTGAATGATTTATTATCTAGTGAACTTTTGAATTTATTTATGAGATTTTTGGCTTTGATCTTCATCTTGTGATGCGTTGCGAGAATCGAGAGATGAGTGGCGTAATATAAGGTTGAAGGTTATTTTATTGCACCGCAAGAATCGAGAGACGAGCGGTGTAAAACGTTTAACCAAAAATCTCCTCTTTTGCGTTGTACTTCGAGAGTCGAGAGAGGAGAAGTGCATTCGCTCATTAGTTCACCGTAGTTTAGAGGGTGGAGGAGACTCCCTCCTTTTGCTAGCAGTCCGATTTTTATGATAATCAATATCCTTCATTCCTCCTAAGTTAGAAATAACTAAAGAATTTAGGACGTTGGGATTTCCGAGATTCGAGAGAGCAGGATTTCTTCTATAAAAATCGTTGTATGATAATTCTTTCAACACTCTTTACTAATATTATTTATTACACACCATTCAAACGCACATAGGAAATCCGAAATACAAGGCTAATTTCTCCAAGTGGTTTAAGAATTTCTAAGGATTTTCGTAGTTAAGTTAGATTCGATTTTTATTAAAAAATTTCATTACTTTGAAAAATCACCTTAATCATCCGGTTTGGATTTAAAGAACGGTGTAGCTAGTACTTGCAAGCTTTAGGTTGATCACTTCTCTGAGGGAACGATCTCACTCACACTTTATTACTTGTTACGGCACGTGCACTTGCGAGAGTACGCATAACATGTTTCGGGCGTATCAGACCTCCTTCCCAGCTCGCCTGCCGGGAGCGTTCTTGCCCAGAGAGGTGCGGTGACGATTGGAACAGCTGGAGTTGAGCACTCGGCCCGCACGCCGAGTGCGAACTTGACGAAGTTGAGCACCTCCTGCTTGAAGTCTTCGAACATCCCCACCGTGTCCAGAGGGGGTGGGGGTGGCGAGTCGTACCTGTCCGAGCCTTGTCGTTCTCCTCTTGTCATCTAGCCTGTTGAAGATTTTCTGTGCTGACCACTTTCCACGATCACCGCACCAAAATGTTGAAACCGAAAACTCGGTCTCTTGTGGAGTTCACCCTTAGGGAAGGGGTGATCGCGCACCTACTTCTCTCCTGCAAACCAAATAACAAAAAGAAGTGGGAACTGACCCAAGGGCTTGGCGTGGAGGTCCTACCACACACCCGAAAGATCTTAGAGCGCATCTTCTCCTTAGCCAAAGGCCGAGCTAAGGCTACCTCAGAAAGCGCAAAAAGATCTGAACACTGGTCAGTCTGCCTTCTGAGGTGCCCCTTGGGTCTTATTTATAGTTTTCTGAAGACGGCCTGCAAATAGCCAACCTCCGCTGTTTTGAACAGCTATGTGCAGGCCAACTGGGTCTGCCAATAGCGCAACTCCGCTGTTCTAACAAGCTATTCGCACCCCTGTCAAGGGCACGCAGGTAATTCTACCTATGGGTCCCACTGGGCAGGTTCCAAAGATCTGGAGGTCGGCTCGCCATAGCTCTCCACCACGCTGAGGCGGACGCGACCTGGCTCCCGCAGCTCGCCTTCCCTCCTTGGGCGAGCGCGAGCCAGGTCGCCGCAGCCCGCCGATCCTCATTTTGAAGCGGGCTGGCGGCCAGGTCGCCTATGGGAGAGCGAGCTGGTTAGTCTGGGGCTATTACTACAGAAGGAATTCCAGAGGCATTGAGCTCGCCGAACTTATTTTGACGAATCCAGGATTCTAACTCACGAGGTCAGCTTGAAGGAGGCCGAGCTCCGCTCGACGAACGGCGAGCTCCGTCCGACAAACGCCGAGCCCCGTTCGACGAACGACGAGCTCCATTCGACGAACCACGAGCGGACGCGGGCTGGGGGGGGGGGGAGCCCGCACAGCTCGCCCGCCTAGCTTTGGCGAGAGCGGACTGGCCGTTCTGAGCTCGCCCTCATGCTATTCTGCCGCGGGCAGGTCGTCTTGGTCCCCTCACCTGGCTTGGTGGACTCACTCGACGAACACGGGGTTGTACAGTAGGACCAGAAGGAGCAGCACCAAGGTCAACAAGCAATCAACGAAGCCAGACAATATCCTCAACAGTAGTGTCCATGGCACGGAGCTCTTCCTCTATGCTAGAGCGAGAAACTTCAGTCTGCTTCTTAGATTTCCAGACAATGAGTGAAGAGACCAAGAAGAGACAAAAACCGGTGATAGAACGACGATCAACATAATCACTGATCCAGGTAGCATCAAAATATGCCTGTAACTGGAGAGCAAGGTTGTCAAGATTGATATCTTACATAGGATCGGGAGGCGTCTCTAAGACCGTAAAACGTAGGATTGACACGGATTGTAAGATCGCGTTATAATAAAAATAAAAATAAAAATATTTATACTTAAACCAAAAAATCTCACCTCAACACCATTACAGCCGACCAACAACATTCAACATAGCATAATAATCCTCATATCAATCTACAGCCGGCCAACATATGCATAATAAATTAATAAAGCCAAACCAATTAGTATAGGCCAACTGATTTGGAGTCGAGAATTCAGATTTCAGTAACCATCAAATAAAGCCCCATATTTTATAACAGTCGGTTAGTGAATGTAGAAGGAATGGAAATAGAAGAAGAAAACCTTATGCCCTTAAGCAATTCATGCTCATGTCAGATATCGAGAAGCAAAGTGGGAGAGAAATAAATCCTAGTTCCTGTTTATCATCTCATGCATGTCATTGACTCATAAATGAGCAAAAGAGAGAGGAGCTTACAGTGAGGAAGAAGAATCAAAGAGGAAATAGAAGAATAGAAGTCCGGTCTGTGCTGAGGGGCACACTAGCAGCTCGAGCTCCAATGAGATTTCCCACGTTGAAATCGAAGAGGGAGAGAAAGGCCCTTGTTGTCATCGCCTAGAAGGGCGCCATCGAGCCCTAGCGGGAAACAAAGAGGGAGAATCGTCAAGCAAGAGAATGGCTAAATGATCGACGGAGCCTAGGTTAATGAAAATCGCTGCCTTTAAATCCCGCGAGCGGAAGTCGAAGCGAGTCGGTATGATAAGATCGCCCGATCTTAACGATCCAACGATTTAAAGTGGCGATCTCAGCATTTTTAATAACCCCGCGATCCTATTAAGCTCGCGGCGCGCTGTGCTGGAAAAAAATCGTAGGATCGGCGATCCTACGATTTAAATCTAGATCTTAACAACGTTGCTGGAGAGAGCTACTGCGGGGGTAGAATAGCCCACAAGACATAGTAGCACAAAGATATCGGAGAACACGCAACAGGTGAGCATAGTGAACTGTTGTAGGAGCAATCACAAACTGATCTAACACATGAATAACAAAGGCAATGTCAGGTCTAGTAATGGTGAGGTAAACCACGCTCCCAACCAGATATTGGTGTCGTGTAGGATCGGAAAGAGGAGAGCCCTCATCTGGACGCAGCTGAAGATGAAGTTCCATGGGAGTAGCAGTTGTGCGAGTGTCAGACAGAGCAGCGCGTGCCAATAAGTCTGAGGTGTAGCGCTGCTGAGATAACTAGTAGCCAGTATGAGTGGCAGAGAACTCAATGCCCAAGAAGTAACGCAGTGTGCCAAGATTAGTCATCTGAAACTACTGCTGAAGGTGATACTTGACAAACTCAATATAGAAGGCATTGTCACCAGTAATAATCATGTCGTCCACATATAACAGGAGAAGGGTCTGGCCCCGTGATGAGAAGTAAACAGACAAAGTGGGATCATAGTGACTTGGCTGAAAACCAGATGCAAGAGCTGTTGAACTAAAATGCTCAAACCAGGTTTGAGGAGTCTGTTTGAGACCATAAAATGATCGGTGGAGGCGACAAACAAGACCGGGAGCAGTAGATAGGCCCGAGGGTGGAAGCATGTACACCTGCTGCTGCAAGTCACCTTGAAGAAAAACATTCTTCACATACAGCTAAAACAAGGACCACTGACGGACGGCTGCGACGACAATGTGGGTCCTGATAGTTGTCATGTGACCCATATGAGTTGAAGGTCTTATCATAATCCCGACCATGCTCCCGCTGAAAACTGCGTGCCACTAACCTCTCCACTGTGCCATCTGAGCAAGTCTTCACTTTGAAGACCCACTTGCATGTGATACGGGTTGTACCAGTAGATAAAGGAACTAGATCTCAAGTAGAACTGCGCTCCAAAGCACTCAACTCGTCAGACATTGCGGCCTGCAACACGGGAATTAGGACAACCTCCATGTAGGTACTTGGCTCAGGAACACCACAAGTAGCTGCTGGAATGACTTATAGGTCAAGGACTGGTAGATCAAGTAGCTGAGTAGCAAAGTTGAGGCAATCGGGTGGGTGCCGATCGCGAGTGAGGTAGCGTCGTGCCGGGGAATCATCCACAAGTAACTCACTGAAATAGGCCAGATGCAAAAGGGGAGATAGCGCATCTGTACGACAAGGTCGCCGAACATAGTGTCAAGCATAGTGTTGAGGAGGAGCAGGGGCACGAACCTGAACAGGAATGTCAGGAGATTGTGGGGAAGATTCAGGAAGATTAGGAGCGCAAACCTGGACAGGAAGGTCAAGAGGCTGCGGAGATGACTCAGGAAGAAGGACGGGAGACGATTACCCTTGTGGAGACTGAGTGTGAGGTGACTTATAGGAAGGTGACACAGACGGTGGTATGGAGAGAAAGAAAATGCCATCAACTGTAGTGGAAATGTGAGTAGAGGAAGAAGGAGACGAAGGCGAGGATGAAACAAAAAAAGGATGGTCCTCAACTTTGGTAACGTCTCGAGAGACACGTACACGATGAGCTACATAATCATAACATTTATAGCCTTTATGCTTGGGGCTATAACCAATGAAAACACAAGCAGTGGACTCAGCAGATAGTTTGGTGCACTCACGGGTAGGAAGAAGAACATAACATAAACAACCAAACACACGTAGGTGGTCAATGAGGAGGACAACCAAACAAACGCTCACCAGGACTACTACCCTGTAGGGAAGAGGATGGCTGGAGGTTGATAAGATAGACAACAGTGGATACGACCTCAGCCCAGAACTGTGGAGGCACATGAAAGGCAATGAGGAAAGTACGAGCCGTCTCAATGATATGACGATGCTTCCTTTCCGCAGTGCCATTCTGAGAATGAGCATCAGGACAAAAGAGCTGAGGTAGAGTACCATGAGAGGCAAAAAGATCACGAAAAGCATGTGACAAGGTATCCCCCCCCCCCAAATCAGAGCGAAACATGCGGATAGACGTGAAGAACTGAGTACGCATAATGGAGACAAACTTCACGTAAATGTGAAAGAAATTAGTACAAGAACGCATCTTGTAAACCCATGTATAACGAAAGTAATCATCAACAAAAATAACATAATAACGGTGACCAGCTTTTGAAATAAAGGGAGCAGGACCCCACACATCAGAATGAAATATAGCAAAAGGAATGGATGATCGGGACTCGTTGGATCGATATGGGAACTTGTTACGTTTCCGGGATTGCGAGCGAGTGAACGGACGTTGGAGGGGAAAGTGCAGGAGGAGAGAGGAGCATCCCTTCTTCGAACCCTTGGGAGCAATGGTGGATAGGAGGGAGAAACGATCCTCACGACGAAGCAGGAGCGGCACGGGTTGCGATGGTGCGACATCGTGCTGCGAGCGGAGGGGGTTTGCGGCTAGGGTTCGGCGGAAATATGAACACGAGAGAGAGAGAGAGAGGAGAAAAAAGAAAGAGATATTAGAAAGAACTTCTTGCTTGTTTTCTTTTCCCCATTCACAAACACATATAGTCCTTCATGACGAAGTCCAAAATGCCCCCTCAAATAGGCTTAACAATATGAGGTTAAAAACATAATAAAAGTGCATGCATAAATATTAAAAATAGGAATAATTAAATCAAGCGCGCGTTGCCCGTGACTCGCGATGCTTGTAAGTGATCCCCCAACGCGGATCCCTAACAGAACTGTAGTTGTTTGCCAAGCTTACAACTCATACATGAGTGCGAGCGATCAACAGACATGCGTCCTAAGATACCATGACAAACAAGATAAGATAATATTAATACTATCAATTAATATAATGTCACTAGCTTGGTTGCATGTGTCGGATGTCTGGTTCATGTCAGTTTGTATTTGAAATATTGATTGTCAGATTGAGGAGATATGTTAAAGATATTTTAAAATATCGGATTGCAGAGTGCATCTTAATATTGTCATTCATCGCTCATAAATCTCGTATGTAAAAGCATCATAGACATTGTTGTATATACTATAATTTTTTTCTTTCTATTTTTAGTATTATACTAGGGAAATTAGATCTTTTATCTCAAGTGTTATAGGAGTAATAAAGGTCACCATTTTGTTGTCCACATGGCATCAGAGACACGATAGGAATCCCGTGCCTTAGCCGCTGCCTTTATTGCAGTCACTGGCAATTTTCCCTTCCATCTCTTGGTGTTCACTATCAAAGAGAAGTCGTGCAACCTCTTGCAATAATAGCTTCCTATGATAGCATAATTCATCATGTCAAATCCCTGTCCTCTGTCTCGTCCATTTCTCCTGGAAAATCATCTTGGGAATATCAAAGAAACATTATATTTTAGTTGAATGATAATGGTGCTAATGGATAATAGGCTAATTAGAAAAGAAGAAGCATGCAAGACATTGAATAGTTTTGCCAAACTTGTGCAATTGGCAGTACCCTTACCGACCCTAGGTTGGAAAGTCTCATACCCCATCTGGATGTTATCAGCAGATGCTAGGCGTGTGTAGGAGAACTCACATGCATCTCCAGTCACGTACCGCGATGCACCTGAATTGACGATCCAGTCAGATGGCCTAGAGGAAGCTATGACTGGGAGAACAAAGGATCCATCAAATCTTTCTGTTGGGTGGACATACATAGCTGAGGTGGATGTCGCATCAATCCCACTTCTACTTCTGTCACTAGCCTGCTTCCTCTTGATGGCTTGCATCATGCTCACCATGTTTAACACGCCCTTCTCCTCCTCGTGTACATAACGTCAATAGTTGATAACCTCCTCATCCACCACAAACCCGGTCACATCTACGACTACGTCCTCGTCCACCACCCAAACCTCCTTCCTTGGATGATTTGGGCAGGCATACCCCAGATGTCCCAAGTAGGCAACTCTGTTAGTGTCGAAGGAGAATTTGGAGCCCTTCAAGTAGAGCCGTTGAGAGCGTATGAGCTGAAGAACCTGTCTGAGGTGGTCGAGGTGCGCCTCCCAAGTTTTGCTGTATACCAAAATATCATCGAAGAAAATAAGGACACAACGACAAAGAAGAGTGTGGAATACCTCATTCATGAGTGCCTGAAAAGTGGACGAGGCGTTGGTGAGCCCAAAAGGTATCACCAGAAACTCGAAGTGGCCATGGTGTGTCTTGAAGGCGGTCTTCTCCACGTCCCCGGGAGACATACGGACTTGGTGGTACCCCGAGCGGAGATCTAGTTTGGAGAAATAGTGTGCCCCATGCAACTCATCCAATATCTCCTCCACAACGGGAATGAGAAACTTGTCCTTGACTGTCTGTGCATTGAGGGCACGGTAATTCATGCAGAAATGCCAAGAGCCGTCCTTCTTGCTGACTAAGAGGACAGGCGAGGAGAAGGGTGAGACACTGTGTCAGATGATATCTTGTTGAAGCATCTTGGTGCACTGCTTCTCAATCTCATCCTTCTGTAGGAAGGGGTAGCAGTATGAGCGGATGACTACCGGGGCCATATTTGGAAGAAGGCAAATACGGTGATCTTGGCGGCGCGAGAGGGGAAGCCCGGTCGGTGCGGCCATGGTATCATTGTACTCGTGAAGAAGGTCGGAGAGGCCCGACTGCCCTGTAGAATCAGATTGGAGGGAAAAGGAGTGATCCACCGTCTCCTTCAAATGTCCGTGTCATACTGTCAAAGAAGGCCCATGTCACCAGAACATTGTCAGGGCATCCAAATCCCACAGAATCTGTTTGAGGGTGCATAACCAGCGCGTCCCTAAGACAACCTCGAAACCCCGCAGGGCAATGACAAAGAAGTCCACCTGAGAGTGATGGTCCCGCACAATAATCGGAATGTCTCGGCAAACCCCGGTGCAGACCATCGCGGCGCCATTTAGCACGGCGCCACACAAACGATTGCGGGTGGTAATGGGTAGCTGGAGTCGCTGAGCGGTGAGATCGCTGATGAAACTATGTGTACTGCTCATATCCATAAGGGCAAGTAGCTGGTGGCCCACCACAGAAATGGGCATCTGCACTGTGTCCCCGAAGTGTGGTCTTGACATAGCATGGATGTAGATGGAGGGGTCCCTTGGCTCGTCATCCCCTTCTTCCCCATCTGATGGATCGTCAACCTCAAGCCAAAAGAGGCGTTTACACTTGTGTCCCCAAGTGTAAGCCTCATCACAGTTGAAACAAAGGCCCTTGGCGCGACGCTCGGCCATATCCTGATTGGGCAAACGTCGGATATGTGTCGGTTGCTCGCCCTCTTTGGTTCGGGTTGGGCCACTCCCCAACGATGGCGGAGGATGACTAGGTTGTCAGAAGAACCCTTGCTGCCGCGACGTCCCATGTAGGGACGATCCAGTAAGGTACGACGATCGCAGATATGTGCGAGACTCATGACTGTAGTGAGATTCGGCGGGTTCTGGAACTCCACGTCTATGCGGAGTAGCTCATGCAACCCCGCAGTAAAAATGGCCACCTGGTGGGCTGCTGGGACGGTGGTGCACGGGCCAGGAGCACCTGAAACTGCACCAAATAGTCGCCAATAGAGCCCGACTGCTTCAGGGAGATCAAATTGCCAATGAGATTGGTGCGGAGTGGTGGTCTGAAACGCAAGTTGCACTGAATTTTGAAGTCATCCCGTGTGAGGTGGGGCTTCTCCCATTGAAGCTGAGAGAACCACAGTTGGGCCGACCCCATCGGGTGGAAGGATGTGACGCCCAACCAATCTTCCCACAGTGTGCGTTGTGCCGCAAAGAAATGTTCACAACGGGTTAACCACGTAAGGGGGTCCTCACGGACTTCGAAGATCGGAAAATCCAACTTAACAAAGCGTGACACTGTTGAATAGTCGGAGCGGGCAAGCAAATCGGGTGGCGGCGGTTGGCGTAGGTGGTCGGGGACAGTGGGAGAGGAGGCGAAGGCCTTCCGCGTCGGCAAGGTTATGTCTTCGGGTCGGAGAGCGTCGAGGAGGGTTTGATGATTGTCGGCCATCATAGTTTTGAACGATTCCAAAATCTGAGTGAGTGTTTGTCCGCCTTGAGTGTCGTCTGCCATGAGGGAAGAAGGAAGTAACGAAGGAAAATCTGGAAGTGGAAGCAATCCAGTGTAGGAGTCAAGCAAGGAACCCCCGTTGAGCGAGGATCCAAGGAGAATCGGTGGTAGGCGGAGCGGATCGGCCCGGGGTGTGCGGATCGGGGCTTGTTCCGGCCGGATCGGGTGCAGGAGAGCCGTTACAGTGCGGCTAGGGGGCTGATCGGAGCCTCCGTGGTGCAGCGGTGGTGGCGACGCGACGATGTTGGCGATTGGAAGGACCAGTGACTCTGATACCAAGTTGTTACGTTCCCGGGATTGAGAGCGAGTGAACGGCCGTTGGAGGGGAAAGTTCAGGAGGGAGGAGGATCCCTTCTTCGAACCCTTGGGAGCAATGGTGGAGGAGGGAGAAACGATTCTCGCGGCGAAGCAGGAACGGCGCGGGTTGCGGCGGTGTGGCGTCGTGCTGCGGGCGGAAGGGGTTCGCGGCTAGGGTTCGGCGGAAATAAGAACACGGGAAAGAGAGAGAGAGGATAGAAATAAGAAAGAGAGAGATATTAGAAATAACTTCTTGCTTGCTTTCTTTTCCCCACACAAACACATAGTCCTTCATGACAAAGTCCAAAATGCCCCTTCAAATAGGCATAACACTATGAGGTTAAAAACATAATAAATGTGCATGCATAAATATTAAAAATAGGAATAAGTAGATCAAGCGCGCGTTGCCCGTGACTCGCGACACTTGTAAGTGACCCCCCCAACGCGGATCCCTAACAGAACTGTAGTTGTTTGCCAAGCTTACAACCCATACATGAGTGCGTGCAATCAACAGACATGCATCCGAAGATACCATGACAAACAAGATAAGATAAACAAGCTCAACCGGGATGGCCGAGACGGTGATGCCACCGCGAAAAGCTAACCGACGAAAGACAGATGGGAGAAGCAATAGGGAAAGCTGATAGCGAAGTGGGGGAAGCTGAAGATGGCCGAGAACATAAATCCCGCAACGGATACGACCAGTTCCAATGAGTGTCTCTGTGCGACGATCCTGCACATGACAACCTCAAGAAGCATGCTGAGTAACAGATATGAGATTCATGGAAAGCTTAAGAATATATGCAACATCGAGAATTTGAAAGTGGGTGGTATGCTACCAACGGTCAAGGTTGTACCATCAGCAATGATGACATGCATGTCGGAAGAAACAAACCGGCAGGAATGTAAGAGAGCTACATCAAATGTCATATGAAAAGATGCACCTGAGTCACGTGACCATGAATCCTTAGTGATACCTTCAAGAGTAGATTCAGCCGCTGAGTCGGTCTGTGAAGCGAAGGCATGGATGTCAACGTGCGTCGAGAGGGGGCACGACTCTGAGAGAGCTGCTGAACAAGCAATAATCATTCTCCCTGGTTCAATGTTTCCTTATGTAAATAATGTAGTGCTACTTGGAGCAATAATCATTTTTCTTCTCCTTTTTGGACCATCAAAATTGAGGAATCGAACCATGCTTTGTTCTACCGCATGTTCATTCATTACTACAAGTTAGCTGCTTACGAGCATCTCACAATTGAAACCTCTTCTCCCTATCCTCCCTTTTGCCGCATGCCTCCTTTTGTTCTCTTACTCGGTTGGCTAATCATGCAAACTCTTGACATTTTTATTACCTGGTTCATATCAATTGATCCAGTCTACTAAATCCTGCCCGTCTTCTGTTAATGTATATTCGGACATATAACGGGCTCGGAGGCTTAACGGGTCGGTTCGGATACCGGGATATCTGATACCCGCATTAAACCTAGGGTTTGTCTATATAAACCTAGCTGGGGGCAACGGATAGTGGATTCTACTTTGATCCACACTCGGGATGTTTCGAGCAACACTATCATCTTCTGCATTGGCTTTTGAGATCAAGCACTTCCCACTTCCTTTCTCGTCATGGACAAGCTCGTTGTCGTGTTATCCCTCTTGAAGTCATTGTTTTGCATGCATGCATGCAATATGTCGGGAATTCCCAGATGTTACTCGGGCTAGGAAATCCTCCACACCCAACCCCACAGATATCAATATCTCCAACTCATCCAGCCTCGACGCCCCCTCTTTAGCTCCTCCATGACAAGTTTTGCAACCTTTCCGGATGCCTATTAAACCCAATGCCTACACCCGCCAGTGCCATCCAACACTAGAGCCTCCGTTCCCTAGCCCACACGATGTCGGCCAACTGTCTTCTCCATTGTCCCGCCTTCCCTGTGATTTTACAAGACAATCGAGTCTCAACAATTCGTGCATACTCAAGATGCTTCAAGGCAATTTAAGTTTTCTTCAAAATATTTTGTAAAATGTGAATAATTGTTAACAAATTTAACATAATATTTCTTTCATCCTTTAATAAAGGTGAAACAAGCACTCATATATCTGTGTGAATTAGAGCAAAGTAGCAAACACACAGAAGCTAGTGGTTATAACAACAACTTGGGATTTGTTTGTCAGAGGAGTTGGAGAAGTAGTTATGAATCCACCTGTCATTCAAATTTCAAATTGATTCTAAACTCTGTAAATTATAATTTCCTAAAATATATTTTCCTCTCATAATCAACTAGATTTCTCAAATAATCCATATTCATAAGAATGACTAAATTTTACGCTGATCCATATTCGTAAGTATGATAAATTATATGTTGCATCCCTCTATCTTTTGAATTTATAAAAATCTCTTATGTAAGTTTTCATTTTTTCATACCGCGCATGCCCAAGAGGGTATCATTGCGCATGCATGTTCTGAAATGTAAACCTATAAGTTCGCATAATTACAGGTTGCATCGTCTACATTTTGAAATTACAAAAACCCTCATATGTAAGTTTGCATTTCATAACATCCATGCACAAACCCTAACTACTCCCATCAATGAATTTTATTTTGGGGGGGGGGGGGGGGGGGTCTTTTTGTTCATGGATGTTATGAAAGGCAGGGGGGTTTTGGTCGTTTCAAAAACAAGAGGGGTGCAACCTATAATTATGCAAATTTAGGCTATGTTTGGGGGGACTTATTTTCACCGGCCAAGCGGTTACGAACCGATGAACCGGACCTTAATTAAGGTCTGGTTCATCGGGTCGTAACCGCTTGGCCGGTGAAAATAAGTCCCCCCAAACGGAGCCTTAGAGGTCCCAGTAAATGTGCCCTACATGTATATTTAAGTTTTCAGTAAGTGGTTGGTATGTAATGTTGATTAGTGAAAGGTGTTTGAGGACTGATTTGAAAATGCAGGCAAGGCATCGCATTCATCGTCTTGGATGGGATTATCGGGCCTGACATGTTTGTTTGTGCTCTGGTGCGCGGTTGCGGCTTAGGATATATATTATTGACTATGGCTCCGTTTGGGAGGACTTATTTTCACCGGTCAAGCGGTCACGACCGCATGAACCAGGACTTAATTAAGGTCCGGTACATGCGGTTGTGACCTCTTGACCGGTGAAAATAAGTCCCCCCAAACGGAGCCTATATATAGTGTTTCCCACATTTTCCTGTGATTTTTTTTCATGGTGCTGGGTAAGAATAAATTAGCTTAATGACTCTGTATAATTGGACCCCAAGTACTTTGCTGAGCATTTTATTGACCCATTGAGTTTTATTTTTGAATTACTAGTGTCTAGTGAATATGCATGGTTTCTCATGCGTGTTTATTGTTTGGTAAATGCAGTGGTGCTGGTTTACCTGCTTTTGGATTTTGCATTATAATTCTTTGATGTGAAACTCATTTTTACGAGTTTAGATGTTCATGACTGCTGAAGCTAGACTGCGCATGCATCGTAGAATATAGCGCTCTTGAGTGCACTTTCCCAAATGCTAACAAAATTCGTAACTTCCTTCATGATCTTTGCTACATAGTTTTAATTGTTTACTTTATTTATCTTTCATTTTATATTGTTTCTATTTATATTTATTATTGATCTATATTTGTTTATTTTCTTTTAGATTTTTATATTTCTTTTAATTTACTATTAATTTTTAGTATAAATGAGCCTTCCTTATGTAATTACAAATGAAACATTGTTCTCTTTAGTTGGATAATTGACAAAGTAAAAACACAATGAAAATGCTAATAAACATGCCAACGAGAGTTACAAATATGAGAGAAATTAATTCTCATTACTCTGATTAAAACTCATGCACATCCATATGTCAAGGGTGAGACCGAGTTCGCGACTGAAGTTACGAGACGGTCTGATCCACCTATCACAGGTTTTGACCGTTCGCAATATTGAATTAACATGCGCTCGTGAGCGTCCAAATATATTATAATTTTCGCATACGACTCTATCGGAACGTCTCAATGAATCGAATCCACTTAACCAAAAAATTCTAACACTGACCTCGTCCAAGCTGTAAGGGCGCGCTTTAGATCGAGTACTCTATACATGGACCTCGCGGAGGTTGCTATGGCGTTTCCATCGCTGGAGCCTGGAGCAATATTTGAGGACTGAGGGATCCGGGAGAATGCGACGACGCCGACGAGGGGAGCAGGGATGAAGAGGAGGTGGGATTCAAAACGCCTCTAAGCTCGACTGTGGCAGCAGACTCGCCGCAGCCCCCAGGAACACCGGCAAGAAATCAGAAGCCTACTCCGCCGGACCGCCCCTATTTGTCCTCGTCTGAGTAGTCTCCTCAAAGCTGGAGTGAATCATTATGTCAGCCCAAATTAGAAAGGAGTTTTTTAGGGATTTGTGACCCCTTTTACGGTTTTACCTTCGCAGAAGAGGAAAAATGGCAGAAAACAGAGCCGAAAACAGGGCTTAGTCGGGATTCGCGAAAAAACACACCCGGGCACGTGCCGGGGGTGTCTTGTGTTGGGTCCGCCCATGTGCATTAGTGAGATTATGACAAAAGATAAGACATAATGACCACAAAGGATCCATATAGCCGACCCCATTATGATGGGATAAAGGCTAGAGTGTTGTTGTTATATTTGAATTCCATATAATGTTAGAAATTTTCCGTTAAGTGAACTTGACTCATCGAGACGTCACGATAAAATAGTATGCGAGTTTTGAGTCCATTCAGTCTCCTACGAGCGTGAGTTAATACAGTCGCGCGAACGGTCGAAGTCTGTGATAGGTGGGCCAGATCGTCTCGTCATTCAGAGCGCGAATCGGTCTCGCCCTTGGCACATTTACTTTTGGCATGATAATTCATGAAATTAAATTTCAGTTTTAGGAGTTATTAGGATTTATTGGTCCTAATATTTGGTAACTCCTAATAAGACTCTCCTATTAAAGCCCAATATCTCATTTTCATTTATCACGTCATTTTGAAAACCGTGAACAAGGGTGAATCTCGTGCGCCTCTCTTCATCTTCCTCACGATATCGCCTGCAGCACGACTCCGTCATCTTCATCGCTGATAACTGCCGGCCCTAGAGGCTGCCCTTCGGAACCAGGAGAAGTCCTTTCTTGGTGGCCGGCGGTCACTGCTTTGCTTCAAAAGCCATCGCGAAAAACTGTCGGCTAGGGCTAGAGCCGCTTCTCCTTATTCTTCCGTTCGGCATTTTGCAGAGCAGATCGACGGAGGCATTTGTGGGTCGGCTACCGGGATTCATCCCGACCACTATCATCTTCCTCCCAGCCGTTCGGCGTGCTCTTCCCGTTCGAGCTCTTCCCGTTCGACCTTGTATCTGGTGCGCTGCTTCGTTTTCGACACCAAGAGAAAGAGCCGATCTAGCACGCCGGCTTTAGATTGAAGAAGAAGGCCATGTCTGGAATCTAGATCGTGAGACTCCACTGCCCGACTTCAACATCGCCGAGGGCCAAGGCCGGGGTAAAGCAGATCGGGCATCTCTTTTTTCCTCTTTTCAGTTGAAAGCCTTTCGCGGAAGAGCAAACCTGATTCATCTCTACCTCTTCAAACTACCTGCCAGGCACTGCAGAACTTGGTATATGCATGCATACATATTGATTTCACGCATATGTTTTGACTAATTTGATGCAGAGCACTGGAGTGCCAGATTTTCACTCACTCAAGCACTGCACTTTACTCCTTATCTTGACTGTGCACAGTGATACATAAAACATGATTTTGTGTGTGTGTTATTGACATATGTTAAATTATTATTTGTGCTAACATTTGTTGAGTTCAAAAGGCAGGACCCTCTAGTTGTGTGCTGGCGAATATTGCTAGCATTGCGGAATTCATAAGGGGCAACTCGTCTCAATTGTTGCGAATTTCCGCAATCATGAAAAACGAGCAAGAGTCCCAGAACGGTATAAATTAATTTCCGCACTTTATTTACCGTTCATTCAAGCTCATTTTATTTTATTTTGTGTTCTTAATTTCGAAAAATAAATTTAGTATAAACCCCATATTGAGATTACTAGTGTTTGGTTAAAACGATCCTCTTAGTTTTATGTGTCGTTGCGATTTGTCAGAAATTCTTGGTAATATTCATTCGCCGTAGCAGCACATACACCATAAATTTATTAGCAGTTGGTATCAGAGGAAGGTTAACCTAAACCTATTAGTCTCCTTCAGAATTTGGAGTAAATTATTTTTCTAATTAATTCAGTTAAAGAACACTATTTTCAAAACCCATTAAGTATTTAGAGAGAAACAAATTTGGGATTGATATTCAAAAGTGTTTTTCATAAATCAATTCCCGACAAAAGTTGTGTTTTCTTTAAGACGATTGATTGCCCATACGTCATTAAGATAAGAAACACGATATTAATTTAGGGCAATATCCAGATATCCCGGTGTGAAAGGGTCTCGTGGATTGATAAGAACTGTAGCCGCCAAAGTGGCCTTTTCGAGTCGATTTGTGAGATTACGGGTTCACATGTTTTAGGGAGTTCTCTGAGACTAGTGCGCAATCATTCACCCAAAGGTGGTGCTTGCGCGATAGGTTCAGAGGGTTACACAAGGACATTTGGACGGTAGTGCAGGACTCTAGTAAGCTATTCACCCAAAGGTGGTAGTTCTACGAAAAGCTCAAGCGTAACTGTTGCTCGTTCTTGTGTGGAGAATTACTAATTGCGTGGCACGTAGTCTGCCCAAAGGTATTGCGTGTTGACGCGCCAGGATTCTCCGCCTAGTGTGCTATTTAGGGTTTTATAGCCACTGTTGCTCTATTTGTCACTAATAATCGTTTTCTCTCTTCACAGTCACCTTTACAGTCCATAACAATATGACGACCATTGAAAAGCTCACTGGATCAAACTGTAAGAAGTGGAAGTCTGACATCATGTTTGCTCTCGAGATGGCGGACATAGAAATGGCCATGAATACCAATCAGCCTGCAGCCCTCACAGCGACTAGCACTCAAGCTGAAAAGGATCATTATGGTGCATGGAACAAGTCAAACAAAATCTGCTTGTTGACTATGAAGCGTTCCATTCCGGAGCATCTGCTGAGTGGTCTTCCAGACACGACCGTCGCCCGGGATTTTCTGACTGCAGTTGGGCAGAGATATAAGGTGTCTTCCAATGCTGAGATTGGAACTCTAATTCAGGACCTCTTCTCCATGAGGTATTCAGGAGGAGGCGGAGTTCGTGATTACATTCTGAAGATGGTCTACTATCAGACAAAACTGCAGGAGATGGAGATTACTCTCCCTGAAGCCTTGATAGTGCATCAAGCACTAAATACACTTCCTGCGGAGTTCAGCATTTTGAAGACTACCTACAGTTCCCAGGATGAGGCGTGGAAGATAAATGATCTCATCACTCGTTGCGTTGCTGAGGAGGAGAAACTGAAGAAGGAAAAGACGAACACTGCGTTACTCGTCGTCAAACCCTCATTCAAGAAGAAGAAGAAGTTCAAAGCTCCCTCTAAAGCTCAGGATGGACAAGCTTCAGGGAGCAAGGACACTGGTGGAAAGAAGCCTCTTACCTGCTTCTTTTGTAAGAAGAAGGGGCACGTGAAGCACGAGTGCCTGAAATTTAAAGCCTGGATGGATAAACGTGGATTTGCGCCTAAAGGTAACTCTTTAGCCTTTGTCCTTTGTGAATCCAATTTAATTGAGGCCCCATCTAGTTCTTGGTGGCTCGATAGTGGAGCAACTAATAATGTTGCTTACACACTGCATGGGTTCATCAAAAGGAGGAGACCAAACAAGGGTGAGTGCAGACTCACGGTTGGCAACAATGCAGAGGTGGAGGTGGAGTTCATCGGGGACATTTGTTTGGTCCTTGATTCTGGATATCAACTTTTATTAAAAGACATATTTTATATCCTTCGTTTAGAAGGAACTTGATTTCTGTTTCAGCATTAGATAGACTTAATTATGGTTTTAATATTTCTGGTGGTTAATTAAGCTATTTCATGAATCTCAGTTTATTGGCAATGTTCACTATCTAATGGTTTATATAGAATATGTCTTGCACCTGTTGATTTTTATGTCACCTCATATAATATAGAGAATGTTGCTAGTAAAAGACCTCTCATTAAGGAGCAGTCCTCCATGCTATGGCATAAAAGGTTAGGTCATATCTCTAGGGAAAGAGTAGAAAGATTAATTAAGGAAAACATTCTCCCTACTCTAGACTTCAGTGACCTAGAGACATGCGTGGACTGCTGTAGAGGAAGATGACCAAAATTAAGAAGAAGGGCTCAACTCGTAGTTCAAGTGTGTTAGAGGTTATTCATACGGACATCAGTGGTCCTTATTCCACTACCCTCTGTAGGAACACCTATTTTATTACATTCATTGATGACTACTCCCGTTTTGGCTATTTGTACTTAATTAAGGAGAAGTCTGAATCTCTTGAAAAGTTCAAGATTTTCAAGACTGAAGTTGAGAAACAAATAGGGAAAGATATCAAGATTGTTAGGTCTGACAGAGGTGGCGAGTATTTTGGTAGACATGATGCCTCCGGGCAACATAAAGGTCCGTTTGCCAGATACTTGGAGAGCTGTGACATTGTGCCCAGTACTCCATGTCGGGTAGTCCTGAGCAGAATGGTGTGGCTGAAAGGCGTAATCGCACCCTTAAGAAATGATGAGGAGCATGATGAGTAGGACAAATCTTCCTGAATTTTTATGGGGTGAGGCGCTTAAGACTGCAGTGTACATCCTTAATAGAGTCCCGTCTAAGTCAGTACCTAAAACCCCTTTTGAGTTGTGGACCGGTAGACGACCCAGCCTTAATCATTTGCGTGTCTGGGGTTGTCCTGCAGAAGTCCGTTTGTACAACCCATCAGAAAGTAAGATTTCCCCTAGGTCTTGTCGTTGTTATTTCATTGGCTACCCAGATCACTCCAAGGGATTTAAGTTCTATTCCCCTTTAGGAGGACCCAGAATTGTAGAGTCACAAACAGCTAAATTTTTAGAATGGGATGTCGCTGATGAACCTAGTTGCTCTCGTCCTATTAGTGAGGTCGAGGAAGTTATGCCCATTAATTTATCTGTGCCCTTGATAAGAGATCCTGCGGTGCCTGAACCCGTGACGGAACAAGTGGAGGATGTGGAAGCGGTCTTACCACCGATTCCAGTTGAGATTCCTCCTCATGTCCAGGAGGTTCATCCACCCGCTAGGAGATCCATTAGGCAAAGAAGGCCTGCGATTTCCTCAGACTATGAAGTCTATTTAGGAGAGAGTGATTATGACATTGGTCAAGTGATTGACCCAGTGACATTTAATGAAGCTGTGTCTGGACCTCATGTTGATCTGTGGTGGGATGCGATGAGACGAGATGGAGTCTATGAAGCTGAATAAGGTTTGGGAGTTGGTTGAGTTACCCAAAGGCTGTAAGCCCATTGGTTCTAAATGGGTATTTAAGACCAAGAAGGACTCTAAAGGAAAGGTCGAGCGGTTTAAGGCTAGACTGATAGCCAAGGGATTTACGCAGAGAGAAGGAATCGATTACCACGAGACCTTTTCTCTCGTTTCCTCTAAAGACTCTTTCAGAGTTATAATGGCATTAGTAGCTCATTATGATTTGGAGCTACACCAGATGGATGTAAAGACCGCATTCTTGAATGGCGATCTGGCCGAGGAGGTCTATATGGTGCAGCCTGAGGGGTTTAAGTCTGGTCATTCCGACCAACTTGTATGTAAGCTTAACAAATCCCTATATGGTCTGAAGCAAGCTTCTAGACAGTGGTATTTGAAATTTGATGAGGTAGTTACTTCTTTTGGTTTTGTAGAAAATAAGGTAGACCGTTGCATATATCTCAAGATCAGTGGGAGCAGATTCATCTTCTTAATTCTTTATGTAGATGACATCTTGCTTGCGAGCAGTGATTTGGCATTATTGCATGAATCTAAGCAATTTCTGTCAAAACACTTTGATATGAAAGATCTTGGAGAAGCATCCTTCGTTCTAGGGATTGAGATCATTAGGGATCGATCTCACTATTCATTGGCACTCTCTCAGAAAGCCTACATCGAGCGTGTACTTGAGAGATTTAGCATGCTCGGTTGTAAGCCTGGTGACGTACCTGTGCTTAAAGGTGATAAGCTCAGCTTATCACAATGCCCCAGGAACGACATAGAGAGAGAGCGCATGAAGGATATACCTTATGCTAGTGCGGTAGGCAGCTTAATGTATGCCCAAGTCTGTACCAGACCGGACATTGCCTTCGCAGTGGGACTTTTAGGCAGATATCAGTCGAACCCAGGACCTGATCATTGGGTGACTGCTAAGAAAGTCCTAAGGTATTTAAAGGGAACTAAGGATTTTAAGTTGGTCTACCATAGAGTTCAAAACCTTGAGTTAGTGGGGTATACAGATTCTGATTTTGCCGGGTGTGAGGATGATAGAAAGTCTACCTCAGGTTATATATTTAAGTTTGCTGGTGGGGCCGTTTCGTGGAAGAGTGTCAAACAGACACTCATCACTTCATCCACAATGCATGCTGAGTTCGTCGCTCTCTTTGGGGCTTCGACTCACGCAGTGTGGCTTAAGAATTTTATTACAGAGTTAAAGGTTGTCGATTCTATAGCTGGACCCATCCGGATGTACTGTGATAATATTTCTGCAGTTATGTTCTCGATGAACAATAAAAGTATCACAGGATCCAAACATATGGAAATTAAATTCTTGACCATTAAGGAATTGGTCAAGAAAGGTGAAATTTTAGTGGAGCATTTAGGGACAGATGACATGTTGGTCGATCCACTTACTAAAGGACTTCGCCCTAACGTGTTTCAAAAACATGTTATTAATATGGGGCTTAAAGAGTCAATCGATGTGCTTGATTAGTGGGAGGCTCCATGAAGCTCCAATTCAGTTATCTGTCGTTTGGTTTGCACTTTATTTAATTCATTAAATATATTGATTCAACAATATTATTAAGTTTCAATATTTGTTGAATTTATGTGACGCGTCACACTTCATACAAAGTCTCATGACTTGTGTCAGTCGGAGCATAAGGCCTAGGGCACTTCATTTGAATTATGGCATGTAGTATGTCTTTTGACGCATTAATTTTGGAACCTTAAGGTTAGACATACTTGTTCTTTTGAACACTTAAGAATTTCTCGCAGCATGGTTTAGTGCATTCATTTGAGAAGTTTGGTTGACCACCAAATCAGAACAACTTTCATGTGCAAACTTTCAGTGTGTTGTTCTATGATTTATATGACTGCGCTTTGTCCATGTCGATTAGATCCGTAAGCTGCTGTGACCATGGAAGGTCCCGTGTTGTTAAATGATGCGGTTGCCGCCATGATTCGGAGTGAAGGATTTGATTGGACTGGATTGACGTGGGAGTAGACTCTATACCGCGTTCGCTAAATGGTACCCTTAATTTTCGTTGAAGATTTTATCAGAATGTCATAAGTTATGATGAGCACAAGTCCAAGTGGGAGAATGTTAGAAATTTTCCGTTAAGTGAACTTGACTCATCGAGACGTCACGATAAAATAGTATGCGAGTTTTGAGTCCATTCAGTCTCCTATGAGCGTGAGTTAATACAGTCGCGCGAACGGTCGAAGCCTGTGATAGGTGGGCCAGATCGTCTCGTCATTCAGAGCGCGAATCGGTCTCGCCCTTGGCACATTTACTTTTGGCATGATAATTCATGAAATTAAATTTCAGTTTTAGGAGTTATTAGGATTTATTGGTCCTAATATTTGGTAACTCCTAATAAGGCTCTCCTATTAAAGCCCAATATCTCATTTTCATTTATCACGCCATTTTGAAAACCGTGAACAAGGGTGAATCCCGTGCGCCTCTCTTCATCTTCCTCACGATATCGCCTGCAGCACGACTCCGTCATCTTCATCGCTGATAACTGCCGGCCCTAGAGGCTGCCCTTCGGAACCAGGAGAAGTCCTTTCTTGGTGGCCGGCGGTCACTGCTTTGCTTCAAAAGCCATCACGAAAAACTGTCGGCTAGGGCTAGAGCCGCTTCTCCTTCTTCTTCCGTTCGGCATTTTGCAGAGCAGATCGACGGAGGCGTTTGTGGATCGGCTACCGGATTCATCCCGACACTATCATCTTCCTCCCAGCCGTTCGGCGTGCTCTTCCCGTTCGAGCTCTTCCCGTTCGACCTTGTATCTGGTGCGCTGCTTCGTTTTCGACACCAAGAGAAAGAGCCGATCTAGCACGCCGGCTTTAGATTGAAGAAGAAGGCCATGTCTGGAATCTAGATCGTGAGACTCCACTGCCCGACTTCAACATCGCCGAGGGCCAAGGCCGGGGTAAAGCAGATCGGGCATCTCTTTTTTCCTCTTTTCAGTTGAAAGCCTTTCGGGGAAGAGCAAACCTGATTCATCTCTACCTCTTCAAACTACCTGCCAGGCACTGCAGAACTTGGTATATACATGCATACATATTGATTTCACGCATATGTTTTGACTAATTTGATGCAGAGCACTGGAATGCCAGATTTTCACTCACTCAAGCACTGCACTTTACTCCTTATCTTGACTGTGCACAGTGATACATAAAACATGATTTTGTGTGTGTGTTATTGACATATGTTAAATTATTATTTGTGCTAACATTTGTTGAGTTCAAAAGGCAGGACCCTCTAGTTGTGTGCTGGCGAATATTGCTAGCATTGCGGAATTCATAAGGGGCAACTCGTCTCAATTGTTGCGAATTTCCGCAATCATGAAAAACGAGCAAGAGTCCAAGAACGGTATAAATTAATTTTCGCACTTCATTTACCGTTCATTCAAGCTCATTTTATTTTATTTTGTGTTCTTAATTTCGAAAAATAAATTTAGTATAAACCCCATATTGAGATTACTAGTGTTTGGTTAAAACGATCCTCTTAGGTTTATGTGTCGTTGCGATTTGTCAGAAATTCTTGGTAATATTCATTCGCCGTAGCGACACATACACCATAAATTTATTAGCATATAATTCATTAGAATTACAGTTCAAGGTACAAACTAACAATATAATTTAAATTAGACGTTGAATTCCAATTTTAAAATACCAATTTTATTCAAAGGAATGAACACATAGGAATGTTGTCATCATCATAATGATTTGAATCCTTAACTTGTCGGCAATGACTTCACCATTTTTTTAATTATCCGTTGAGAGAGAAAGTGAGAGAGAGAAAGAAAGGAGAGGGAGAGGAGAGAGAGTGACATTTCAGCAGTTTTATTCTTTTTATTTGCTTTGTTTGCTCCTGATTTAAGTTGAGAACATGACATTTAAGAAGAAGTTAATTCAGATTTCCCGGAAGCTTGCTTCTTAATATATATATATATATATATAAACTCTTTTATTTAGGCGACTGTTATTAGCACTATATTTTTGGATATTCGCACAACTTTTACTATTAATTTTCTGTGTGTTTTGAAAATACTCCTTGTACATACATTTTTTTTGGAAAAGTGTTCAACACGAAAGTTGTATATCTCGTCGAGATATACAACTTTCGTGTTGAACATTTTTCCTAAAAATGTATGTACACGACGTACATTAGGAAATACGCTCAGATTTTGCGCCTTTTAGAAATACGTCTTATACATGCATTGTTAGGAAAAGTGTTCAACACAAAAGTTGTAGATCTCGACGAGATCTACAACTTTCGTGTTGAACATTTTTCCTAAAAATGCATGTACAAGGAGTATTATCAAAAGGCGCAAAAAATTAGGAGTAAAAGTTGTGCGAATATCCAAAAGTGTAGTGCTAATAACTTATTTAATGGTAATTAAAAATTAAAACTGCATTTAAGTTGTTGATAATTCATCAGATGTCAAATTGGCCGTTCATGATATTAATTTTATTATATATATGTAATTAAAGTTTCTTTTGGCGTGGTGGCGGCGGCGATCACAAACCATACCTCACCCAAAGAACTTCATTTATTTTTCTGTTCAAAACTAGCTTTCTTTCCTGGTGACTGGTGACAATCATAACCATTGCCTTGTCAAACGTGTATTATATTATGACAATGTTTTTGTCTAAACTCATCTATGCAAAAAAAAAAAATCCCCAAACAGATGTTAGGTTATTTTATTATATGTCCGCACGTGTCGAGCCCGACTCGGAATAGGTTAACGGGTTCGTGTCATACTAGGGTCTTGCTGTACGCTGGAAGTACTATAAATACTCATTTCATACTTAGATGCGGTATTGTAGAATACTTTGAGCGATTAACCCTTCTACATTCTCAAAGTACCCGCTGCCTAGGGATTCCGCTCTGCTCCCGTATTCTGCGATCTTGCGATTCCGCCGCACCCCGCTCTCGTTCGGCGATTTCGCGATCTTGGATTTCGCCGCTGCTCTCGATCGGGAAGAAGGGTTTCCGCCGTCGTCTCCCGTTCGCGATTCCGTCGCTCTGCGCAATTTCCGCCGCTCTGGTGCTCAATCCGCTGGTGCAGGCCGACATTGCTTCATTTTATTTTGATCTGAAAAAACTCTATCCGGATTGGGAGTGCAACAAATGCACTTGGAGGCCAACCTCACTCCCAGTTTATGGAAGTTCATCTCCAACGCAGTTGTTTCCAGGCGTCACTGTACGAACAAGGCATTTTAGTTGATATGATCATTTACCGTGGCCGCCATCGTCGTTCGCCGTCCTCGACCCGCCGTTCGCGAATTTTCCCGTGGCCGCCATCGTCGTTCGCCGCGTTCGATTTTCTCTGGCTGCCGATTGAGATCTGTAGCCGATCGAGAAGAAGAAAAAAATCCTAGGTCGATCGGACGGAAGGTCGCTGTTTCAGATCCGTTGCTGCAAGCCGATCGGGAGTAGGGTCTTCTTGTCACAGTTTGAAGGAGATCGATCGGTCTGAAAGGTCGTTGCCCGGCACCGATCCACGTAGTATTGACGTTCTTCATCCAGATCCAGATCCAGATCCAAAACTTCCATAGATCTAGATCCAGTCGCTGCTCTAGGGATCGTGAAGTCTCTGCATCGTCCAAATCACTGATTGATCACTACTTTCTGGTTGTTGATTATGTTAGAGTGCTCGAAGCATCCGCGTGACCATCTAGTTTGGAATGGCCTACCCGTTACCCCCAGCGGGGTATTTATAGGCGAAACCCTAAATCCCCGACTACGGGTTTGGATTCCTATCGGATCCTAATCAACCCGTTAAGTAGCCTATTAAACACTAATATAAATATACCTCAACAATCTCCTCCTATATTGTATATAAGTGTTAGCAAAAGAAAGGTGCTACTTATCCAAAAGTTAATAATGACCAAACAAACAAGAGTTTTTCCAGAAAAACAAATATGAGTTTTAGATGACAAAATACTAAACTCAAACCAAATGTTCCAAACATGAAAAAGCAATAAACTGAAAATCTCAAACCGATAATTGATCTAAGCGAAAAGCTGATCATCATCATCTGGGTCAAAATCAACTGTCTCTCCTCCAATCTCCACTTTTCCTGCAAACAATTACAACAAGAATGTCATGAGACAAATCTCTATGAATTCAAACATTTGCAGAAATAAAGTGATTAGTTCTAACAGCGGGTGAACTTAATACTACTCTAACTGGAGGAAAGAATCCCAAAAAACAGCATCTCTATCTAATTTACACAAAATTAGATTAATTGATTTCATAAAATCAAACCCATGTTCCTTCGATTATTAAGATTATTATTAACGTTCCACAATTGTGCTATATCATCAAGTTTGGAATGATACAACAAGCTGTGACTATTATATCATCAAGTTTGGAATGATATAACTAATAATCATAATATCAGGACACATATCAGCAACCTCAGTACTCCTTTTTGGAATGATACCCAATTCAGCCTTTGGCAAAGAATAGTTACGTAAGTCATCAAGTTTGGAATGACTGGCAACTATCTCACCTCTAGCTTTCATCAGATAGCATCTGAAATACTTTAGTGTGCTCAACGTAGACGCTTGAATGTAAGCAGACAACGGTTCTTAAATTTAAAACATAAGATAGGTATTACGTCCTCCTAAATGGACGTTAATCCCATCTCCCCCGATGTTTTAGATGTGAGAACCTTACATAAGCCCTTAGTAAGGACATCTGCTACATTATCTTTTGATCTCACGTCCAATAGGAGATTATCCTCTGACTGGTGAGATAGGTCAACCAGGCCTGTTTCATCCTAAGTTGCCTTCGTTTGCCAATGAACAACGTATTGTAGCAATGGTCTTTGTGTCCTGATTGTCACAATAAATCGAAATAGAGTGCATTTTCAGACTCGTCATTGGAATGTCCAATATCAGATCTCTTATCCACTCTGCTTCTTCTCCAGCTGAAGCGAGAGCATAGAGTTCTGATTCCATAGAGGATAGTGCAATGCACGTTTGCCTCTATAGACTCCAAGCTACTGTTGCTCCTCCTAGTGTAAACACAAAGCCACTAGTGGATCGACAATCAGCTATTTCCGAGCACCAAGATGCGTCGGAGTACCCTTCAAGCACTGAAGGATGCCCACTGTAACATAAAGCATACTTCTCAGTATACTTTAAGTATCTCATTAGCCTGTCTAAGGCGTCCCAGTGGTCCTTCCCAGGGTTACTGGTGAATCTACTCAACATGCCGACCGTAAAGGCTATGTCAGGTCTAGTGCAGGTAGTAGCGTACATGAGACTTCCTATGAGTTTGGAATAATCCAACTGTTTGATAGCTGAACCTTCATTCGGTTTCAGTCTACTGTTATAATCGTATGGAGTCTCAGCCTTTTTGCTCTTATCATAACCCCACTTTTCCAGTAGATTCCTAATGTAGTGACTCTGACTCAGGGTAATACCCTTTTTTGTGAAGTTCACTTCCATTCCTAGGATGGTTTTCACCTCACCTAGGTCTTTCATGCTAAATTGTGTCGTCAAGGCAACTTTCACGTCTTTCACCTCAGACTGATCAGTGCCCAGAATTAGCATGTCATCAACGTACAAGCATATGATGGCTACTTTATTTGCACTTGTTCTAACGTACAGACATTTATCTGATAGCTGGATTTGAAACCCAGCCTTTTACACAGGTGTCAAATTTTTCATGCCACATTTTGGTGCTTGTTTCAATCCGTATAGTGACTTAATCAACTTACAGACCTTATTTTCTAGACTTCTATGACGAACCCTTCAGGCTGGTGCATGTAGATCTCCTCAGTCAGATCTCCATTCAGAAATGCAGTCTTGACATCCATCTGATGAACAGTGAAATGTTCAATAGATGCTAGTGCGAGAAGAATCCTAATAGTCGCATAGTGACATACAGGTGAGTATATATCAAAGTAGTCTACACCACTCACTTGAGTGAAGCCTTTGGCAACTAGACGTGCTTTGTATTTTGCGATACTCCATCAGGATTTAGCTTCTTCCTCAGAACCCACTTATTGCCAATGGTTTTAGCCCTTTGGGCAGATCAACCAAAGTCCATGTGTTGTTCTGCATGAGAGAGTTCATCTCTTCGTCTATGGCTTCTTTCCATAATAGAGAGTCTCTAGATCGCATCACTTCCTTATAAGTGGATGGATCGGCTTCAACGTGGTAAGTCACGAAGTCTGTACCGAAGCTTTTAGGCATTTTCTCTCTACTAGATAGCCTTCTGGTATCTAAACCACTCGTGTCTACATGCTCAGTGTCAGAGTTACGTTGTCCTGGCTCAACTAAAGGCTCAGTACTAGTGGCTGGCAGACCTGGCAGTGTCAGGTTCTTGTCCTTAAGGAACTTATCCTCAAAGAAGACAGCGTCTCTGGATTCTATTACAGTATTAGTGGAGAGATCCAGAAACCTGTCTGCAGCACTATCATCTGCACATCCTAGGTAGACGCAGGTATTAGTCCTGGGTCCAATCTTAGCTCTTCTAGAGTCTGGTATCCTAACATAAGCGATACAGCCCCAGGTCTTAAGATTGTCAAATCTAGGAGGCCTCTTAAACCAAAGCTCGTAGGGTGTCTTAGTCAACTTTGCATGGGAACTTTATTAAGAATATGATTTGACGTGAGGACGGCTTCACCCCAATAGGCCGCAGGCATGCCAGCAGTCAACAGCATGGAGTTCAACATTTCTGTTAAAGTCCTATTTTTCCTTTCAGCGATGCCGTTGGATTGTGGGGAATATGGAGCGGTGGTTTCAGGGATTATGCCATTACTGGCAAGGAAATCTCTGAACTCCCCCGAGACGTATTCTCCTCCTCTATCACTTCTTAGCCTTTTTATTTTCATGTCAAGTTGATTTTCAACCCTATTTTTGAAAATACGGAATTTTTCAAATGCTTCATCTTTGGTTTTAAGAAGATAAATATGACTGAATCTAGAGTAGTCGTCGATAAAGGTTATCAGATACTTCCGACTGCCTCGAGTGACAAAACTTTTGTAGTCACAAATATCGGAATGTATTAACTCTAGCAATTGTGTGCTCCTAGAAACCTGACTAAAATGTGTTCTAGTTATCTTAGTTTGAGCACAAATTTCACATTTTTCAAATTTGGTTTTTGTGTCGAGTGGTATGTTGTGAGTTCTAGCTAGCAGGAGAAGTTTTCTATAATTGACGTGTCCTAGTCTTGCATGTAAAGTCTTAGGATCTATCAGATAGAATTAATCTGATTAACTACCTCGTGTGCTAGACTCAGCCTGTACATCTCATTAACGACATATGCGCAACCAAAGTAATGTGAGTGAACCATAAGGGTTACCCGACCACCACTAATGTTAAAAGACATACCAGCATCGCACAACAGACTAATCGAGATTAAATTAGCAGCTATTGTCGGTATAAATTTAACATTTTTCAAAGTAAGAGTTTTACCTGAGGAGAGAGTCAAGGTAGCGTTGCCGACCTTCAGCACGTCAGCTACAGCTCCATTTGCAACAGTGACAGTCTCTTGCACCTCTTGTACATCCTCCAGAAGCTTTGGATTGTGACAGACGTGGCAGGTAGCACCTGAATCGAGCCACCACTCTGAACTGGCCGTCCCGTTACCGACCATGGCAACAAAGTCGGTAGGCGCAGTCTGATGAACCATGTTGGCTTGATTATTGGTTCTTGGTGTGCTGGATTCGCCCCGTTTGGCTGACGGCACTCGGAAGCGCAGTGACCCCACTTATTGCAGTTGTAGCACTTGCCTTTGAATTTCTTCTTGATTTGTTTGCTGGTGGCAGCAACTGCGGGTGCACTGGTCGGTGGGTGAGTCTTGCCAGGCTTAGGCTTCCGCTTAGGGTGCGTGATCATGTTAGCAGTGGAAGACTGCTTGCTGATCGTCTCTATAGCGTGCCTAGTCCGGTTCTCATCCTCAATGCAGATGAAGCGCTTGACGTCTTTAAGACTCACCTGCGTCTTCTTCCGGTACATCTCAGTCTTGAAAGAATACCAGGCCGAGGGCAATTTGAAAATGATCGCCCCTGCAACAAATCCATCTGGCAGAGGGATGTTTTCACTGTTGAGCTTGTCCACCAGATTTTCAAACTCAGCAACCTGTGGCAGAATTTCCCTTTCCTCAGTGAAGGTGAATGCCATGAACTTGTCCACCAGGTGCGTCTTGGACATGTTCTCCTCCTCCTTGAACTGCTCCTCTAAGGCTTCCCAGATCTCCTTGGCCCTTTGCATCTTGCCGTACGTCTCTGCAAGCCTGTTGGAGAGGCAATTCAGGATGTAATCTCTGCAGAAGTCCTCTTCGTTGACCCATTGATCTTCAACGTCACTTCCTTTGAATTCTTCAAACACAGTCTGCACTGTGTAGAAGATGTTCAGGTACTTCATGCCGAACTGTGTGTTGCGCTTCCAGGCACTGAACTCGGCGTTGGAGAACTTCTCCAGCTTGATCATCGGCACGGGAGAGGAATGACTGATTGCCTTTGACATTTTGTGTTTCTTCCCAAACAAAAGTATTCTACTAGCAACCTCAATCACAAGCAGAAAATACTGGAAGGAAATCACCTGAGCGAGACGATGACGGTATTCGGATCCAATCCAAGAAAATGAAGGCTTTGCTCCTACTCTTTCTGACACAAAAGAGATGAAATTCTGCAACAAGAGCTTTCACCACGTATACTGCAGACAAAAAACTGGCCAACAGAGATCAGGACGGCCACAAAGAGACGGAAGAGAGATCACTGTAACAGGTAGCGAGAAAACTCCTCCAAGTGGCTGCGACAGAGGAGCACGATTCCAACAAATAGATCCGATGTTGTATAAGCTTCCTCCAAGAGAAATTAGGGCAAGAGATTTCCTATTGCACCAAGAAGCCGGCAGAGTTTCCACTGTCATAAGCCAATATCTTCCCGATCTAAGAGGTGCGGCAGGTCTGGCGACAGGAAACACAACAACGGCGAAATCCTGAGCGGCGTGACCAACACGATCGGCAGCGGCTTCCTCCAATGATCGACAGCCGAAAAACTTACGAAGAACGGGAGAGCGGCGGGACCCTTTTCGTCGATCTTCCACGATTGTCGGGGCTTTTCCCGATCGGCTAGGGCTGACTGAAGGCGCAGACCTTCAGGATGAGGCGGCCGATCAGAGCAACCGGGTCGAAGAAGACGCGATTGAGAGCGACGACGTTTGCGAACAGCAGCACGCGCTCGATGGCGATCGATTTCTTCACAGGCGGCGATCCACCTACGATCGGCTAGAGCGAAAAACCGAAGAGAAACTCACGAGTGGGATTCTCCTCTCCTTCGAGGATCGGTGGTGCTGCCTTCGCGATCGTCTAGCGTCGACGGCAGAAAGTCGCGAAGAGGGAAGCGCCTGCGGGAGCGGGAGATCGTCACGGGAGCGGAGCGGCTAGGGCAAAACGAAAGAGATGATTCGAGAATGTTAGAGTGCTCGAAGCATCCGCGTGACCATCTAGTTTGGAATGGCCTACCCGTTGCCCCCAGCGGGGTATTTATAGGCGAAACCCTAAATCCCCGACTACGGGTTTGGATTCCTATCGGATCCTAACCAACCCGTTAAGTAGCCCATTAAACACTAATATAAATATACCTCAACAGATTAACCATTACTGCTGTAAGGAGAGTTTTTCTCCAGATCTGCCCGAAGTTGTTGTTGTGAGTGGCTGCTTAAACAGGAGGAAGATTGCAAATCAAGGAGAAGGAATTTGATGTTTTCATTTCTTCTCAGTTGCTGATCTGAATTTCAGATTTGGTATATACTTCCAAAAATTCCTTGGGTGTGGTGCTGGAGCTCTAGAGCTTGGCTATTCTTCAGTCAAAGGGTCTCTCTTGCGATTTGGATCAAGCCTTTGGCATCTGGTTAGCCGAAGAGGAGCAAACACAATTTTCTGGATTGGATCCGAAGACCGGCGCCTTATCTTCGCACGGCTCAGGTGACTTCTTTCTGGTTTTTTACTGTTCTAGCTTTAGCGAGATGTCGAAGATTACCTCCTACGACATCGTCAAGCTTCAGTCATTCGATATTTCCGACTTCCACGCTTGGAAGCTGCACGTCCAACTTGGTATGAAGGAGCGTGAGATTTTCTACACGGTCCTGAGTGATTCTGCCACTACCGAAGAGGACGTGAACGAACTTCAGTGGAGAAAAGACGAAGACTTCTGCAGGGACTACCTCCTAAATTCCCTGAACCCTAGACTCGCCCTGACCTACAGCAGTCATAAGACTGCAAAGGAGATTTGAGATCGCTTGAATGCGCACTTCCAGAAGGAAGAGGGGTTGTCGAGGACTCTCCTTGGCGAGAGACTCTTTACTTCAAAGTTTAATTTAAACTCGTCAATCACCTCTCAAATAATTGAACTGGAGAGTCTGCGTCTCAAGTTGGCGGACAATAAGTCCGACATCTCTGATAATCTCTTTGTGTGTCTGATACTTAGCAAGCTACCTCCTGAGTGGTTGACCTTCAAGACTGAAATGCACAGACTGAAGGAAAAGATCGCATTGGATGAACTCAAAAGGTTCATTCATATCGAGGATCAAAACATCGCTGGTAAGAGCTTGGAACAAGTTGGTCAGTCCTCACAGGCTGTAACTTCGTTTCTCGACCCAGCAAGCCTCGAAGGAAGCCACCAGCACCCAAAGGTGAGACCTCTGCACAGTTGGCGCCTAAAAAGCCTTCTTTCAAAAAGAAGAGGGCAAGTGCCACAACTGCGGCAAGTGGGGACACTGGGCGGCTGAGTGCAAGGCTCCTAAAAAGAAAAAGGAGGATGCCCCGCAAAATGTGGCGAACATGCTGGTTGATGCCTCAGATCCAAAGTCCTTCGTGGCTATGATCGGGAGCAGTCACCGCAGTTCGTCCTCTGAGTGGTGGCTTGATAGCGGTGCTACCTGTCATGTGATGAATGACAGAGGGTTACTTGCTGAGGTCAAGGCGGTCCAGGAGAAGGTGGAGAACTGCAATGGAGGAGAGACCGAGGTGACTCATGCTATGACAGCCGAGTTGGTCCTCTCATCAGGTAAAACTCTTTTTCTGCTTAATGTTAAAGTAGTGTCATCTTTAACTAAAAATCTGATTTCAATGAGTCTGTTAGATAAGGCTGGGATGTTCTTCACAACTCAAAACGGTAGAATGACCTTAATGGTAAATTCACATTATTTTGGGTGTGCGTATCTGATCAACGGAATGTATAGACTTAGCCTAAACAACGATAACATTAACCAAATAAGTTCGAACCTTATTGATCCTAAGTTGTTACATAACAGACTTGGACACGAGAACTATAGGAAAATGTTAGATCTAGCGAAGAGTCATAACATTCCCTTAGATCTGTCGATTCGATTTGACAAGTGCGAGGTGTGTGCTCAAACCAAAATCACTAGAAAATCATTCAAATCGGTTTCTAGGAGCACGAAACTTCTTGAGTTGATACATTCAGACCTCTGTGATTTTCGTAGCCACGTCACTAGAGGGAGAATGAAGTATCTGATTACATTCATAAATGATTTTTCAAGATATTGTCATGTGTATCTGTTAAAATCGAAAGACGAAGCCTTTGAGACGTTTAAGACCTTTAAGTCTCATGTAGAAAATCAGTTGAACCTGAAAATTAAGAGATTTAGAAGTGATCGAGGAGGAGAATATACTGTTTCTGGGTTCAAGGAATTTTGCGCCTCTGAGGGAATAATTCTTGAAACCACAGCTCCTTACTCACCCCAGTCAAATGATGTTGCCGAGCGTAAGAATAGAACTTTGACAGAAATGTTGAACTCTATGCTCCTAACAGCTGACATGCCTAATTCCTTTTGGGGAGAAGCAGTTCGTGCTGCAAATCACATTCTGAATAGAGTGACTCATTCTCAGCTCACTGCTACCCCGTATGAGCTGTGGCACGGTCATCCTTGTAGATATGATACTCTAAAGACTTGGGGCTGTATCGCATATGTGCGATTACAAGACCTTAAGAGGCCTAAGGTGGGACCGAGGACGACAACATGCGTCTATTTAGGTAGTGCAGAAGATAGTGCAGCCGACAGATTTTTCGATCTATCCACGAATATCGTGATAGAGTCAAGAGATGTCATATTCTTTGAAGATAAATTTATCAAGGACCATGGTTTGTCTGTTTCCGGGTCTAATGATATGATTTCAGAATCTATCGTAGAACCTGTAGCTGGTCCTTCTGACACTACTTCCCAACCTCTAGAGGTGGAATCTGTTCCGCTTAGAGCATCTACAATAGAGAGAATCCCTAAGAACTTTGGTCAGAATTTCGTCATCTACCACTTAGAGGATGATCCATTCTCCTACCAGGAGGCAATGAGATCTAGAGATTCGTTGATGTGGGCAGAAGCCATTGATGATGAGATGGACTCGCTGTTACATAACAATACTTGGCATCTAGTTGACTTGCCGAAAGGCGCTAAAGTCCTAGGATGCAAGTGGGTGTTGAAGAAGAAACTACATAGTGATGGGTCTATAGTCAGGTATAAAGCGCATCTCGTAGCTAAAGGTTATAAACAACAGGAGGGAATAGACTACTTTGATGTTTATTCACATGTGTGTCACCTGTCGACTATCAGGATTCTTCTGGCCTTAGCGTCTATCGAGAACTTTATAGTTCATCAGATGGATATGAAAACAGCCTTCTTAAATGGAGAGCTTGATGAAGAGATATACATGACACAACCTGAAGGTTATGTGCAGAAAGATCTAAAAGATAAAGTGTGCAAATTGGATAAATCAATCTATGGGCTTAAACAAGCGCCTAAGATGTGGCACATGAAGTTTGACCAGGTGGTAAAGAGCCTCGAATTTCAGTCCAGTCTCTCAGATAAATGTCTTTATCACCGCTCATTGTCGAATCTGACAGTCATCATATGCTTATATGTAGATGACATGTTGATTTTAGGGTCTAATCTTGCTGCAGTTAGGGATATTAAATCCACTCTGACAGATGTTTTTGACATGAGGGACCTTGGTCCTGTGGATACCCTATTAGGTATGAAGGTTAGAGTTGACAAGGGTCGAGTTACTCTTAGTCAGACTCATTATATTGAGCAACTTCTTTCTACCTGGGGATATGTTAACTGTAGGCCGATTGAGACGCCATTTGATCATATGTGAAGTTGAGTCCTAACGTAGAGACCAGCATTGATCAAGTCAAATATTCCAAAATAATTGGTAGTCTCATGTATGCCACAAGTTGTACTAGACCAGACATTGCTTTTTCGGTTAGCATGCTGAGTCGTTTCACCAATAATCCAGGCAAAGAGCATTGGGAAGCCCTAGATAGGCTGCTAAGGTACCTGAAAGTTACTAAAGACCATGCTCTCTGCTACACTGGTTACCCACCTTCTGTGGAGGGGCATTCTGATACATTATGGTGTTCAAAAGTGGAACAGCAAGTCCACCAATGGATATATATTCACTTTGGGTGGAGCTGCTATTACTTGGAAATCCAAAACACAGACCTGTATAGCATTGTCGTCTATGGAAGCCGAGTTGTTTGCCTTATCCTTGGCCGGTGAAGAGGCAGATTGGATCAGGAACTTGATTCTAGACATTCCCTTGTCTAAGTTACAAGTCAACTCGTTGAGCTTGTATTGTGATAATCAAGCAGCAGTTCAAGTCGTTAAGAATACCCTCTATAATACTAAGAGGAGACATGTACGACTGAGACATGCCTTGTTGAATTATCTGAAAGAACAAGGAATTATCACTTTGATCGATGTACGTTCAAAGGATAACCTGGCTGATCCATTGACGAAAGGAATGTCAAAAGACCGTTTAATCAAAACTGTGGGGGAAATGAGACTAAAGGCGATTTAGTTCGGCCTTAGTTCAGCAATAGGTGATTCAGTTCAGCTTTTGTCCGAAAGTTTTGATTATTCTGATTTCCTTTGTCAAGCAAGCATGTTGTGTTCCGTTGATGCTCTTGGTTGCTGAGCTCGGATCTGGTAAGTTGTTTCATTCCAAACTTGATGCTAACAACTTCACATGAATTCGGCTTTTGCCTTGGAGGAGAGTGTTATTCCAAACTTGATAACACAATCTAACTTGGTCTTGTCTCTTCTTCTAGAGATTGGTTCCATTCCAAACTTGATGAGTTCCAATTAACTCTAGAAGGGCAGTAACTGTGACATTCCATATAGGATCACAGATATAGCTGCGGTGTCCAGAAGTCTGAAATCGTTTCAGTTGAAACAGATATCAGGTTCTGAGGTAAAACTATAATACTCTGTGAACGTGTCCTCCCAGCCAATTAAAATATTTAAATACTAAGTTCTTTTTTTGTAAGAACTAGATATTTGTAAATTTGCAAAGGATAGAATTTATTCTGAAATGAAATTCTCTGTTGAAATTGCAGGGGTTGCTGGGATAGGAGGAGCACTGGTTGACTGGAATCCAGATCAGGATGATCTTCTGGATGATGAGTTTTAGAGTGTTTTAGTTTATCTTTTGCTACTTCTGCTCAGAGCATTGTTTAGCTCTTATTTTATGTACTGTTTGATTGGACTATTAGCTCTCTGTTTGTTTGAGACACCAGGCGTTTTGGGTCCGTGTCTTGTTGTACCTGAGACTATTTTGTGTTGCAGCTGAGTTTCGTTTTACTTATGCGTGCATACTATTCTGTGATTAAGTCTAATTTGTTTGAAACAGGTGCTGGACACGATTGTGTATGATTCACAGTTGGTTGAACTTTGCACAAACCACCCTCTATTCGAAGTCTGGGTTCACGGCGGACATAGGAGGAGATTGTTATGTTATTTTATTATATGTCCGCACGTGTCGAGGCCGACTCGGAATAGGTTAACGGGTTCGTGTCATACTAGGGTCTTGCTATACGCTGGAAGTACTATAAATACTCATTCCATACTTAGATGCGGTATTGTAGAATACTTTGAGCGATTAACCCTTCTACAACAGAGCCCAGATAAGCTGCGTTTGGCACAGCTTATCTGTACAACCCTGTGTCCGGCGAGCGGGCCCAGCCAGGGAGGTTGAGCGGGCCTGACCCCGCAACCCGCATGGCGGCAAAACGGGTAAGGTCGACAGAAAGGCCGGCTCGCTCCCGCCCATCTCAGGCGAGCGGGCTGGCGACCGCGGCGAGCGAGCGAGACCCGCGGTTGGTGATCCGCCGGTCAACCCCCCCACGCGCGACCAGGCTGCCGATCCGCCCGACGGAAGACAGGCAGCTCGCCCATACCGGCTCGCACTCGCCCAGTGAGGATGGACGAGTCCCAGAGCCAGGTCGCGCCCGCCTCTTGCGGGTGGAATCAGAGGCGAACTGAATCCCCATGGGTGCGAATAGCTATTCAGAACAGCGGAGCCTGGCTGTTGGCAGACCAGGTTGGACTGCGCATAGCTATCCAAAACAGCGGAGTTTGGCTGTTGGCAGACCCAACTAGGGGCCTTTTTGGTATTTCCAGGTCAGTTCTTTTGGTTATTGGCAGTTCAGATTCTGAAAATCTATAAATAAGACCCAAGGGGTACCTCAGAGGGCACGCTTTCAGTGCCTCCTTGCCCTCATTCTCAAGTGTTCTCTGAGGGTACCTTAGCTCGGCTCTTGGCTAAGGAGGGGAAGCGCTCAGAGATCTTCCGGATTTGTGGTGGGACCTCCCTACCGAGCCCTTGGGTCTGTCCTTTCTTGTCTCTCTCGTTGTTTTTCTTGCAGGTGCGAAGTAGGCGCGAGACCACCCCTTCCCCAAGGTCGAACTCCACAAGAGGCCGGTTTCCGGTTTCAACATTTTTGGTGCGGTGAGCGTGGAGAGTGGTCAGTGCAGAAAAGCTTCGGCGAGCTCAATGACGGGAGGTCAAGGATCCGACAGGCAGAACTCGCCGCCCCCTCCGCCTCTCGCAACAGTGGGAATGTTTGAAGACTTCAGGAACGAGGTGCTGGACCTCGTCAAGATCGCACTCGGCGTTCGGGCCGAGTGCTCGACTCCGGCAGCCCAGATCGCGGCCGCCCCTCTTTAGGCGAAGACGCTCCTGGCAGGCGAGCGGGAAGGAAGTGGCTGAGGAAGGTCGGGGGAGCGAGCTCTCGGGGCGCGAGCTCTTCCCCGGCTCGGTAGGCCGAGGTCGATTCGGCGAGTTGGGCTCGCGGGACTCGCCGGCTCGCCCAGCGGTTGGAAGCAGCCCATTCAGCGAGCTGGTCTCCTCAGCACCAGTACCAGAACGGTTCAGGGAGCCCGAGATGTCCTACTACACCGGAAAGGAGACCCGGTTCAGCATGTCCAATGGTTCGAGGACGTGGTCTCCATCCGTCAGATGTCGGACGGATTCAAGTGCCGTCTCTTCGCCATCACGCTCCGAGAGAAGGCAAGGGAGTGGTTCCACCAGCTGCCGGCCAGTTCCATCTATTGCTTCGAGGACCTGCGCCGAGGGTTCATGTTGAGGTTCACTACCTCAAAGAAGAGGAAGAAGGAGTCTGAGTCCTGTTCCACATAAAGCAGGGGGTGAACGAGACGTTGGGAAGCTACGTCGATCGGTTCCAGGAGGAGGTTACCCAAGTCCAGGAGATGCCGGCCACAGTCTGATGATGGCCTTCACACTAGGCCTGCAGCAGGGTTTCTTCCGTATGGAGCTGAAGAGAATTCCCCCTCTCCTACGAGGAGCTGATGGAGAGGGCGGCGAGAGAGGTCGACG
This sequence comes from Platanthera guangdongensis, assembly GCA_039583875.1. NCBI lineage: Eukaryota > Viridiplantae > Streptophyta > Magnoliopsida > Asparagales > Orchidaceae > Platanthera > Platanthera guangdongensis. The sequence goes on from CM077162.1 coordinate 15,455,280, forward strand.
GGGAGGCGTCGAACCCAGAATTTGCAAGGAAGTTGGCCAGGTGGGCGGCCGAGGAGGAAAAGGAGTCGAAGGGAGGAAGAGGATAGGAAGAGAGGAGGGGGGAGCCCAGGCAGAGGGAGCAGAGGGAGCAGAGGCAGCTCCAGGGACAGCAGCCGGGGTGGGGGCGCTAGGAGCCCGACCGTAGGCTGGGCTGGAGACCAGAGTGGCAGGGGCAGGGGCCACAGAGAGGGTACTACGGGAGAGGTCACTATCAGGGGAGGCAGGACCAGTTCCACCCCCCAGGCTGGAGGCAGGGTCAGAGGCCGCGACTCCCCGATCAGGAGGAGGCCATGGCCATAGCCCTGGGAGCGAGGAGAGGGGTCATGAGAAGGAGGAGAAGAGAGTTCAGGGTGGAGCTGCCCTACTGCGACTTCCATCAGGAAGAGGGGCACGCAACAGCCACATGCCCGGAGTTTTTGGAGATGAGAGGGAACAGGGGTCGGCAGCAGCAGCAGGAGGAGGTGCGGCAGGAAGTGAGGATCGAGGAGGTCCTGCCTCGGGCGGAGGAGGATCGCTGTGAAGACCGGGTGGATGTGGGGACCCGAGGAGGGATCGGAGTGATCCACGGGGGAGTGGGAGTCGAGGCTTCCCGCAAGGCAAGTCTCCACACCATGTATCGGCGGAGCGTCGCCTCTACATCCCAAACCCCGCCCCGGATGAGAGAATCACCTTCTCCAGAAGTGATATGCCGGACCACGAGGATCCGTTCTGTGATGCGCTGGTCATCAAGGCCGCCATCGAGAACTTCACCGTCTCTCGGATCCTCGTGGACAATGGAAGCTCCGTGAACGTCGTCTTCAAAAAGGCGTTTGACGCGATGCAGGTGGAGGCTAAGAGGGTACTGGCCTCGGACGGGCCCTTGTTCGGGTTCTCAGGAGAAAGGAAGGAGGTAGAGGGGGGAGTCGGCCTCCATTTCACCCTGGGGGGGCAGTCCCGAAACTGCAAGTTCGTCATCGTGGACGCCCCCAGCAGCTACAGCGCAATCTTCGGGAGCCCCCTGATCAGCGCCTTCCGCTGCGTCCCCTCGTCCTTCCATCAGTGCCTGAAGTTCAACGCTGAGGGGGTGCAGGTCAGAGTTAGAGGAGACCCGAAGGTGGCGCGGGAATGCTACGTCACCGCGGTAAACACCATCTCTTGGCAGGAAGGAGCCGAGGAGATGGGGCGGAGGATGGAGGAGGACGAGCAGGAAGCTGGAGAGGAGAAGCCGAGGACGAAGGACTGCGCAGAGAAGGCGGAAAGAGGAGGTATGGAGGAAGTGGTCGAAGTGAGGGCCGCAGGAGGGGAGATGGAGGTAGAGGTCCGCTTTCCGGAGGAAGGGGACGCCGAAGGATGGGGGGAGCAGTCCAGGCTGGAGGCCGCAGAGGAGGTGGTGGAGCTGGAAGTGCTCACCCGCGGAGGCAGGATGGAGAGGATCCGCGTCAGCGGGGGCTGACCCCGGAGGACCAGGGCAGGATGCTGGAGTGCATCCAGAAGAACGTGGACATCTTCGCCTGGAGCGCCGCGGAGATGCCGGGGGTTGACGCGGATGTGGCTTGCCACCGCCTCAACCTGGACCCGGGAACACGCCCCGTCCAACAGAAGAAGAGGTCCACGGCGGATAGGCTGGCGGAACCCATCAGGGAGGAGGTGGCCAAGCTTCTCAAAGCCGGCTTCGTATCCGAAATTCAGTACCCCGGCTGGGTCTCAAACGTTGTGATGGTTAAAAAAGGAGACGGCCGCTGGCGGTTGTGTATCGATTTCTCTCTTCTTAATAAAGCTTGTCCTAAAGACTATTACCCTTTGCCTCGGATCGACGCGCTGGTTGATTCCGCCGTCGGCTTTTCTGTAATGAGTTTTTTAGATGTCTTTTCAGGTTACCACCAGATCAGGATGCACCCCCGGACATCAAGGATGTCTCATTCATCACGGGGACGGCTGCTATTGCTACAAGATGATGCCGTTCGGGCTGAAGAATGCTGGTGCCACCTACCAGAAAATGATGGATCGGGTCTTCAAGGAACAGAGGGGGAGGAACTTGGAGGTGTACGTGGACGACCTCATGATCAAGAGCCGGGACGTGGACTCCCACCTCCGGGACCTGGAGGAGACGTTCGCCACCCTGCGTAGATACAAATGCGGCTGAATGCTCTTAAGTGCTTTTTTGGGGCTAGCCGAGGGAAGTTCTTGGGGCACCTCCTCACCCCCGCGGGGGTCGAGCCGAACCCGGACAAGGTCAGGGCTATCCTGGAGTTGGGGTCCCGCGGAATGCGAAGGAGGTCCAGCGGCTGACAGGGAAGCTAGCAGGACTGAGCCGTTTCCTTTCTCAGGCAGGGGAGAAGTGCCCCCCCTTCTTCAAAACGCTGAGGGGAGGCCAGAGGTTCGAGTGGAGCCAGGAATGTGAGGAGGCCTTTCAGGCCCTCAAGGCGCAGTTGACACAAGCCCCGCTGCTCCAGGGGCCGAAGGAGGGTGAGGATTTGTTCTTATATCTCGGGGTCGGGGCTGAGGCCTTGAGCTCCGTCTTAGTACGTGCAGAGGGGAAGAGGCAGCTCCCCATTTATTACGTCAGCCGGATCCTGAGGAAAGCCGAGCTCCGGTACCCAATCTTGGAGAAACTTGCATTCGCCCTAATCGTCTCGGCTCGGAGGCTACGGCCTTACTTCCAGGCGCACCCGATCCGAGTGGTGACCGACCATCCTCTCCGCAACATCTTCGAGGGGGTGGAGCACTCAGGCCGGCTGGCCAAGTGGTCGGTGGAGCTAAGCGAGTTCGATGTCTCCTTCGTTCCGCGGCTCTCAATCAAAGCTCAGGCGATGGCCGACTTCCTGGCCGACTACGTGGTAGAAGTAGCAGAGGAGGAGCTCACCCGCCCGACTCCTTGGAAGGTGAGGGTGGATGGAGCCTCAGGGAGGCATTCTCTCGGAGTAGGAGTGATTCTGGAAAATCCTCAAGGGACTCGGATCGAGCAGACGGTGGTGGTGCATTTTCCCATTACCAACAACCAGGCCGAGTACGAAGCAGTGATAGCGGGACTTCGCCTGGCCAGGGAGTTGGGGGTGCTGGATGTGGAGGTCCTGACCGACTCCATGGTGGTGGCTTCCCAGATCAACGGGGAGTTCGAAGCAAGGGAGCCCGCTTTGAAGTTATACTTGACCAAAGTAAAGGGGGTCATAGGGACCTTCCAGACCTTCTCCATCCGGCACGTGCCAAGGGGGGAGAATGAACAGGCCGACCAACTGGCGAAGCACGGCCCCCGGGCAGGGGGTACCATCACCGACCTATTTCGCCCCTCCATCGAAGAAGGAGAGCTCATGGAGATCGACCAGCAGCCTTCGTGGATGGACCCAGTGGTAGTTTTCCTCTCCACGGGAGAGTATCCGGAGGGAATAGATAAGAAGAAGCTGAGGCACAAGTCCGCTTACTACCTCCTTAAAGATGTGCAGCTTTACAGGAAGACCCTCTCCGGGATGCTGGCTCGCTGCGTGTCCGAGGGCGAGGCGCAGAGGATCTTGGAAGAAGTCCACTCCGGGGAGTGCGGGAGTCATTCCGGGAGTCGGACCTTGTAGGGGAGGATAGTCAGGCAGGGGTATTTCTGGCCCACCCTGGGCCGGGACGCCGCGGAGTTCGCAAGAAGATGTCATAAGTGCCAGCTGTTTGCCCCCCTCCAGCTACAGCCGGCCCAACAACTCAGGAGTATCACGGCCCCTTGGCCCTTTGCAATCTGGGGAATGGATTTGGTTGGACCGTTCCCCCCAGGCCAGCGGCCAGCGAAGGTTCCTCCTGGTGATGATCGACTACTTCTCAAAGTGGATGGAGGTAAAGGCGTTGGCCAAGGTGACCTCCCAAGTGATCAGGAACTTCGTCTGGGGGGAGATCATCTGTCGCCATGGGCTGCCCCAAGCCATCGTCACCGATAACGGACCCCAGTTCGCCAGTGCCGAGTTCACCAGCTTCTGCGAGCAGCTCGGAATCAACCTCAGGTTCGCCTCGGTCCACCACCCCAGGAGCAACGGGCAGGTGGAGGCGGCGAACAAGATCATCGTCAACCTCCTCAAGAAGAAGGTGGAAAACTTAAAGGGGAGCTGGGTGGAGCAGCTCCCCGCTGTTCTTTGGGCCCTTAGAACCACCCCTAACACGGCCACAGGGGAGACCCCCTTCAAGCTCTCCCATGGATGCGAGGCGGTGCTCCCCATAGAATTTGAAGTTCAAACGCCGCGAGTCGGGACGGCCAAAGAGGGTCGAGAGGGATGGCGAGCCGAGAACGAGGAGGAGCTGAGACTCTCCCTGGACATGGTGGAGGAGTTGAGGGACCTCTCAGCCATCCGACAGGAGGAGGTCAAAAGGAGGATGGCGAGATACTTCGACAAACATGTCAGGATCAAGCAGTTCGCAGAAGGGGATCTGGTGCTGAAAAAGGTAGATGCGGCAGGGAGGTCAGCATCCGTGGGAAAGCTCAACCCCAGCTGGGAGGGGCCATTCATCGTGAAGGAAGCTCTGAAGTCAGCGAGCTATCGACTTCAAAATGTAGAGGGCGAGACCCTGAGTCTCACCTGGAGTGGGGACGACCTGAAGAGGTTTTTTTCCCTAAGCACATGTAAACAACACGACTCGTTATAATGAATTCCTCCTTCTTCCCCCCCCCCCCCGGAATCGCCACAGCCGGTTTGCACAAAGAGATGGAGAATGAGTTTGGACCCCGAGAAGATCCCGCTGCCAGGCTCTCACCTAGCTGGCAGGGCCGGAAGTCACTCGGTGTCATCCCTAGCCTCGAGAAGATCCCGCTGCCAGGCTCTCACCTAGCTGGCAGGGCCGGAAGTCACTCGATGGAGAACGAGTTTGGACCCCGAGAAGATCCCGCTGCCAGGCTCTCACCTAGCTGGCAGGGCCGGAAGTCACTCGGTGTCACCCCTAGCCTCGAGAAGATCCCGCTGTCAGGCTCTCACCTAGCTGGCAGGGCCGGAAGTCACTCGATGGAGAATGAGTTTGGACCCCGAGAAGATCCCGCTGTCAGGCTCTCACCTAGCTGGCAGGGCCGGAAGTCACTCGGTGTCATCCCTAGCCTCGAGAAGATCCCGCTGCCAGGCTCTCACCTAGCTGGCAGGACCGGAAGTCACTCGATGGAACGACTCAGAAAGCAACGACCTGCGACCCAGAACAAATCGCGTTGTCGGACTCCCACCTAGCCGGCAAGGCCGGGAACTACTCGAAAAGCGTGCGCAGCAAGACGGAATCACAAGAATAAGTCAAAAAGAGGGAAAGGGCCTAGCATGGCCCCATCCTCAGACCCCAGGAAAGGTGGTCGAGTAAACGCAAAGGCCTGGCGAGAATCCACAGGGAATTAAGCATGAGGCCGAGGGACGAGCCAGCTCGCCTCGCTCGGCGGACGAGCCAGCTCGCCTCGCTCGGCGGACGGGCAGCTCGCCTCGCTCGGCGGACGGGCAGCCACCTCGCCAGAGCCGGGCCGCAGGGGCAAGTCGCGCCATCCGGCAATAACAGCGTCGGAAGAAATAAAAAGGGGGGCGAGGGAGCACTTATAAAGAGAGCAGCAGCTAAAAAATACGAAGTATAAGCGCAACCCGCGCATACATCTCAAAACAGACATATACATAATGAGGTTCATCCAAAAAGATAAATTACAAGAGTCTGGGGAAACGCGAGATCAGGGGTGAGAAATCCTAAATGGGCTGGAAGTTTTTGTCGCCAGGCTCCGGCACGGGAAGAAACAGCGCCGGCACCACGTCCTTCGCCGAGAGTCCCGCTGCCTCGCTCGTAAGCAGATCCGCGCGCCGCAGCGTTTGCATCGTGTATCTCGCTGCGCTGGCCGCGTTCTTTTGCATTAGCACTTCCAGGTCGTAGTCGGAGAGATGCTCGCGCGGCAGACCCTGCTGTCTGGAGGAGGGACAGCGGCGGCGGCCTCCAGCTCGCGTACCCGCGCCTCCAGCGCCGCCTTTTCTTGGCCAAGGGTGGCGATCTCGGCACCCATCCGGCTCGCCGTCGCCGCGTCCTGGGGAAAAATGAATAGGAATAATCGTGAGCTGTGTGCACGAAAAGGAGGGAGTGCGATTCAGGTTGAGCACGCACCACCCCGCCCAGGTACCGCGCGAGGGTCTCCTCGGCCGCGTCGGCTCGCCTCCTGTGAGTGTCCGCGTCCGCCTGGGCGAGCTTCCGGGCCTCTTCCTTCTCATCCGCCATCTTTTGGATGGACGCGGCGTTCCGCTCCACCTGGGTGCAGCGCCTCCCCACCATGTGAGCCAGCTCCAGACCGCGCAGCTGGGCCCGCGAGCTCTCATGAATCAGCACTCGCGTCGCCTCCTTGTCATAAATGGCGTCGCGTCTTCACGCGAGTACAGACCAAAGGAGAGGCTGTACGCCTCCCCGCCGATGGTATCCTGCTCCATCCAGCTCGGCAGCAGGGTCGAGATCGTCGCGCGGTTCGACCCCTTGTCCCACGCCAGGAGCGGGACGCCAAGCTCGTCCAAGTACTTCTCATCGTAGCCGAAGTTCCGATGCCCTCTCGGCACCGGCTCCGCAGTGGCTTCAGACCCACCCTGCGGTGCGGAGGTGCCCGCCGCCCCGACCGGGGAGTCGCTGGTTGAGGCAAACCCGCGGGGGCGAGGGACCCTCAGCCGGTAGGACCGCAGGGGCCTTGCCCTTCCTCTGGCTCGCGGCGGGGTTGATGATCCGCGGTCTTCGCCACCTTCTGCGGAGGGACTGGCTGTCCGCCACCCGGCCGCTTCTTGGCCGAGACCGATGGGATGTCGCGCTGGGCGGCATCCGCAGCCTGCGCGCGGGCGAGAACCCCGGGGGAATACGAGCGCTCTCGTAAGGAGGGTGAAGAGGGATGTCGCGCTCGCCTGAAAGAAGGAAGGGGTGAGACAAAGGAAGAAGGAATAAGGTATAACAGCGGCGAGTGACAAACCTCCCCCCGGCGGGACAGCAGCGAGGTCGTCAAGATGACGGCGCAGGTACGCGACTTCAAAGTTCTTCCCGACGAAGAACGCGAACAGGTCGGATTCATGACCGCCTAGGTTGGGTGGCCGGTAGCTCGCCTCGCTGAGCTGCACCGGCGAGAAGGGCACGTTGCCAAAGTCCCCTTTGACGAACAAGAACTTCTTCAGCCAGTTGTGGCTCTTGTTAACTGTCTCCCGCACCTTGAGGTGGGCGCTGGAGAAGTAGGCCGTCCCGTCTCGGTTCGCCCTGAAGGAGAACAGCTTCCGGAATACTGCGAGGCTGAACTCCACCCGCTCCTCTCGCAGGAAGCAGCGAACCCCATCAGGACGGCGATGGAGTTCGGGGTCATCTGGCCCAGGACGACCCCGAAGTATTTTAGCACCTGGCGCGCCTCGGGCCATAGGGGGAGTCGCAGGCCTACCTCGAAGTGAGCGAGAGGGATGGCGAGCTCATCCCTAAACAGGTCGTTGATCTTCTCCCCCTCTTCGGGTCGCCTCGCAGAGAACCCGGCTGGGATGTGGTCGCCTAAAGCTTCCAAGTATTCGCGCTCTGTGATGACGGCGCGAGGGAAATCATGCTCGGAGAAGGTCCAAGCGCATTTGCTTCGGCCGTCCGCGTCGCCGCCGCCTCCGCCCATTCCCGTCGAGTCGCAGCCGAACGCGCGAGAGAAAGCCAGAAGGCGAACACAGACGATACTCCGCGGGAACAGGAAGCAGGAGGGTTTGGAGTCGGTGGAGAAATAAGGGCCGGCAAGGCCTATTTATAGGAAAAGAGAGGGGGCGGGAAACTTCCCGCCGAAAGATGGGGTGCGGATAGCAAAAATTAATCCGACGGTTCGACTTCCCGCGCGCGAGCGCACCTCAAAGGTCGAGCCGGCACGTTCTCGCCTGGCTGCAACCGCGGGAGACCAGCGCGGGCGAACCAACCCCAACCCGCACCCGCACGCCGTGCCGCGCGAGACGGGAGATTCCCGTCTAGCGAGCTCCTCGGCTCGCCCTCGCCCCGATCAGCGCGAAAGGAAGAATGGACCTTTCCCTTAACCCGCCCACAGAAAACAACAGAAAAGCAGCGCGATAATTTCAATACATCTCAGCAACAAAATAGTTAGGCCCATAGGCGGGCTAAAAGAGTCGCGAGCAATTATAAGTACAAGATAACTGCGAAATGACGATAACCCCGCGGTATCCCGCGAGCGAGGGGCAAACAACTGGGTCAGTACTCGACCCACTTCCACCTGTGCCGCCTCTTCGTTCCCGCTCGCGGCGGCACGCGAGGATCGTGGTAGTCGCGAACCGCCACCAGTTCCCGCTGAGCCATGCCGACCTGCTCTGTGGCGCTCCTAAGATGTCCCTCGGCCCGCGTTATATGCACGCCCGGCGAGGTGACGTCGTCGTCTTCCGCTTCACGCCGAGGGCCCTCCAGGACAGCGAGCCGGGCCTCAGTCTCGGCCTTGTCTTCATCAACCCTCCTCATGATCTCCTTCAACATCAGTGTGTGTTTCTGGAACAGTCGTGTCACCTGCCCCTTCATCCCGACCGCGTCGGTCGGGTCGCCCAGGTAGTCAGAAACGTTGTCCACGTCAGGCGGAGGCGAGTACCCTTCGCTCATCTCGGTCTCAGGAGAGGCCCTGTGAAAGCCTGCAAGCGAGGCGAGTCAGAGGGAGCGAGCAAGAGACGAAGCCCAACGATAAAAACCAGCTCACCAGGGGTTGGCACATCGCCCGCACCGACAGATGGGCGAGAAGAGCCCGGCCGACCCTGAAAGTTCCCTCCCTCGAGGGTCTCAAGAGATTTCCCCAGCCCATGGGAGACCGTCGGACGGGGAGTTTCCGGAGGTGGGCGATCCAGACCTGGGGAACTCGCGATCTTCTCAGGCGACGGAGGCGGGGGACGATCCTCTCCCCGGTTCTCCACCTCCTCACAGGGAATTACCTGCAAAACAGGGAGTCAGGGGAATAGCGATAATCAGCGGAAGGCCACGTACCCCGGGGACGACCTCAGCACCCGCCGCCGAGCTGGAGGCCGGGCAGTCACCCGCCAGAGAACGCTTAACAATCTTTCCCTTCGCCGGCCTGAAGAGAGGGCCGGAAGATCCGCGTACTAGCCATGGGGCGGCCTCGAGGGCCTCCTCCTGAGTCTGCAGGACCGCTGCCGCCAGGCGAGCTCGCACCTCTTCGCTAACCGGCATCGAGAAACAAAAGTCTGCTCAGAGAAAATAAAGGGGATCTGGGGAGCCTCCTACAGGGGTCAGCGGTATGTATTTATAGCCGGACAGTGGGGGCCCACCAAAAGATTCCCTGCCAGCTCAGCACAGTGCTCGCCGAACACGCGGGTTGGATGATTCTTTCCGAGCTTGATTCAAGCTCGAAAAGAGCGGGGATTGTGTACAACCCTGTGTCCGGCGAGCGGGCCCAGCAAGGGAGGTTGAGCGGGCCTGACCCCGCAACCCGCACCCAGGCGGCAAAACGGGTAAGGTCGACAGAAAGGCCGGCTCGCTCCCGCCCATCTCAGGCGAGCGGGCTGGTGACCCGCGGCGAGCGAGCGAGACCCGCGGTTGGTGATCCGCCGGTCAACCCCCCCCCCCCCCCCCCCACGCGCGACCAGGCTGCCGATCCGTCCGACGGAAGACAGGCAGCTCGCCCATACCGGCTCGCACTCGCCCAGTGAGGATGGACGAGTCCCAGAGCCAGGTCGCGCCCGCCTCTCGCGGGTGGAATCGGAGGCGAACTGAATCCCCATGGGTGCGAATAGCTATTCAGAACAGCGGAGCCTGGCTGTTGGCAGACCAGGTTGGACTGCGCATAGCTATCCAAAACAGCGGAGTTTGGCTGTTGGCAGACCCAACCAGGGGCCTTTTTGGTATTTCCAGGTCAGTTCTTTTGGTTATTGGCATTTCAGATTCTGAAAATCTATAAATAAGACCCAAGGGGTACCTCAGAGGGCACGCTTTCAGTGCCTCCTTGCCCTCATTCTCAAGTGTTCTCTGAGGGTACCTTAGCTCGGCTCTTGGCTAAGGAGGGGAAGCGCTCAGAGATCTTCCGGATTTGTGGTGGGACCTCCCTGCCGAGCCCTTGGGTCTGTCCTTTCTTGTCTCTCTCGTTGTTTTTCTTGCAGGTGCGAAGTAGGCGCGAGACCACCCCTTCCCCAAGGGTCGAACTCCACAAGAGGCCGGTTTCCAGTTTCAACATTATCGTAACTTATTTGCTCCGATGAGGTTGGACAAAAGCGTCATTGTCATAAAATGTATGTTTGGCAAGACAAATGTTATAAAAAAGAAATTAATTTGAGACATAAGATTTTGATATGACAATGACATTTTTGACTAATCTCGCCGGAGCAAATAAGCTATGATAAGCTGCTTCAAACGCAGCCTAAGCCTCCGTTAAGGTCCGGTACATGCGGTCGTAACCGCTTGACCGGTGAAAATAAGTCCCCCAAACGGAGCCTAAATATTTAAATAATTAACTGTTTTTTAATTATTTTTAATTATAATGCCCAAAGTAAATGATTTGAATATGATTCCAAGTTTGAAAAACAGCTTAAGCTCTACCCCTCTGGCAGTGGCTGCATTGATTCAATATCTACATTTTATTAACCATTCAAAATAATTACTTATATCCGTTTTAATTCGATCGGTTTTCCACGCACTTTCTTGACAAGCCAAGTAAACCCCAATGAGAAAAATTTGCTTCAAGTCCAGGAAGCCAACTGCCTTGACCCGAACGCCAACTGGCTTGACCCGAAATTCCGCCGTACAGCGGGTCCCATGATACACAATATAGTACGTGTGCAACAATATTTTAGATTTTTCGCACGATTGTTGCACTGCTAACTAGATTCGCACGTTTGCTCGGAAAGTGTCAAGTCAGCATCAAACTCAGTCATCCCCTTTTGTCATCTTTTCGTCACCCTTATGGTAAATAGTTCGGGTCAGAGCAACTCGCTCTAAACTGTTTCTTTGAATTCTCTGCAGTTTTTCAAGATGTTTCAATATTATGCCTAGCGGTCCGCCTACATCGGCACACGACGTCGCTGACGCACTTTGATCAGTCTGCAACCCGTCAGTAGGTTGCCCCGCTAGAGACACACATGTCTCGCTGCCAAAGTCCACTTGAGACTAAGATGCCTCCTCGCACTAATTGCCGCTAGCCGGAGATACGGCCCAATATACTCGTTTGAGTAAATACGGCGGTTGCACACTGCAGTCCTTTGCGCCATGATACGCGCACTGCACGACCACGACAGTGATCCGGCAACACCGTCGACGCTTCAACGGTCCTTTCTCTCCCGAGCCCAAAACGACGATCGCCAAACACCGCCTATGGCTCTCCGGCTCCGTCCAAATTGGCATCCGCCTATGCCGCTCCGGCTCTGCCCAAATCGGCCTCCGCCTATGCCGCTCCCCCGTACACGTGCACCGACACCCCGCTACACAAGCACGGCGCCAACACCGCCTCCAGAATCTACCCCCATACAAAAATTCATCAGCATCTCCGCCCTCGCGACAAACGCCACCCTCAAATCTCGACTCTGTACGGCCTCAAGGCTCCGACCACCTCTCCAACGATGCTTGCTCCGACCTGCTATTGTGCCCCACGCTCATTGGCGAGAAATCCCGGCCGGTCAATAGAGAGAAGAGATGGGAAAAGTGAGAAATAGGAGGAGACTGATTTCTTCTACCAGAGAGAGCTACGGGCTGCTTTGGAGACGAAGATGGGTGTGGCTATTTTTCACAGGGGTAGCCACCATTAGGTTTTTTTTGGTGTTGTTATTAGCAAATTCCGTTTGGCTGTTAGCAAACCCTAAAAACTCTAAAATTTTAAATTTTTTTGGTTTGTGTAACAGGTTATTTATACTACTAGCAAACATTACCTAATCCTCCCCCGCAGTTCGCGAACGTCCTCCCCTGACTCTCCAGTTTCGTGATTCCAGCCGCTGACCCCCCTCCCCTGGGGACATCTTCCCTCTCCCGTTGTCGATTCCGGTGGCTCTCTCCATTGCGTTCTGACGACATCTTCCCGCTCTCGTTCTCGATTCCAGTGGCTCTCCCCGACGACATTCGTGACTATTGTTGTAAAATCCGGTACACGCAGGCACAAGCTATAAATATTGCAGGTAACAAGAATACAGAAAACGGCCACAAAATTTATATAGTTAAAATATAAATTCAAATACAAGGAAAAATAGGAGAAAAATGACCGTCCGGTGAATACGCCAAGGGTGCACCGAACACGCACGATCCGCGCCGAGAATCTGAGATCTGGACTGCAATCCGCCTTGCGGACGCACAAGGTTCACAGAACCTTCAACGTCGAAGTCCGACGTTCAGCCGCACCACCACCAGAGAACAATGCCGCCACCGGAGAACGCCACCACCAGAGAGAAACCTCCGTCGAGGCTAACTACACACGCGCACGCCGTCGACACCACGTCTCTCCGCTCCAAAGAACGTTCACTGTAACGCCGGCGACAACCTCTAACAAGCCCGGCGGCAACTCCCTCTCTCAACGCCAGCGGCTACCTCCTCCAAGACCGGCGACAACACCCAAGGCTGGCGGCCTCTCCGAGTGCACGAGCGAGAGAGAGAGAGAGAGAGAGAGAGAGAGAGAGAGAGAGAGGAGAGAGTGCGGCTTCCTCCAAAAAATCTTCAGGCGGCTCTCCACTGGATTGTTACAGGCAGCACCAATTTCTCCTAGGCTGATTGGCTCATATTTCATGTTTATAGGCAAGACAAAGGAAATGGAAATTTTTCATTTCATTCCTTTTTGTCGATTCATTTAATTTCCTTATATTTGATTCTGCAAATTTCAAATAAATTCCAAATCCGTAGAGCCGGATTCGAACCAAAAATAACAATCACCACCTTGGTTCGAGATCCGGAGCCACCACCTGCACAAAGCACTATTTGCCCAAAACACCAACTGCGCGAAGCAACACTGCACGTAGCACGATCTGCACGAAGCACCAGTCTGCACGAAGCACCACCTCAAGGACCTGAGGCGTCAGCCGACCTGCTCCAGTCGACTCATCCCTGCTCGGGCTCAACCTCTGAATGTCGACGCAACTGGATCGCTAAATCTGACTCGCCTAGTCAGACTACCAGAAGGGCGATCCCCTGCACCACCTCGACCATCAACTCTGTCAGCCGCAGAAATCATGGGCACACCACCTCGCATCGTGGTCCCCATCAGCCGGTATAGACTATCGCATTGCATAGCTCGCATGAGCACGATGCGTCCTCGCGTCACCGTCAGAACTCCACCTCTCGCCGCAAAACTGCATCCTCTGGAGTCTAGTCTACCCAGCGGTATCAAATTCCTGCGCAGCTTGGGTACCAGATGTACCCGCTCAAGCCTACACACTGCTCCGTCATGCGTCCTGATGTCCACCGTCCCTGTCCCCGTGACCTCACATGCTGAGCCGTCACCCAGAAAGACTGACCCAGTCGCCACCTCCAGTGAACTGAACATCGCAGCATCTGAGCAAATGTGCTGCGAAGCACCAGAATCCAATACCCAGCTATCAGAGTCACATGGACTCTCAGTGATGAGGAGAGACCCATCACTATCATCTGTCGTAGCTACCGCCGCCTTGCCCGCACCCTGTACGTCCCCAGAAATCTGCACACGCTGCGGAAAATTTCTCCTGATATGGCCACTCTGCCTGCAATGGTAGCACGTCACTGCCTTTCTCGATGCGGATCTGGCTCGTGCACTTCCAGATCCCTTATCGAACTGCCTCCCTCGTCGTCCTCCTACTGCCAAAGCATGCTCACCCTCAGGAGCGGGGTCTAACAGCATCTGACTGGATAGTAACGCAGACGTGATCTGCTCCACGTCTACTGTATCCTTCCCATACAGCAGGGTGGTCTGCATGTGCTTATACGACGCCGGGAGCAAGGTAAGAAGCAATAAGGCCTTGTCTTCTTCCTCCACCTTCACACCAACCACATGCAGTTGGCTCAGAAGTTCATTGAACACGTTGAAGTGTTCCTGCAGGTTACCACCTTCCTGCATCTTCAGGTCGTACAATCTCTACTTCAGTAACAGCCTCGTGGTCAACGACTTGCTCATATAGAGTCCCTTCAGCTTCTCCCACAACGTGACATCTGACTCTTCAATACCGATGTTGAACAGCACCTTGTCGTCGACGCACATCCTGATAGCGCTAGTGGCGCGCTCATCCATCTCCGTCCACTCAGAATCCTTCACCGGAGCGGGCAAAGAATCATGCCCCCGCGAACTTGGATCAACCCCTGCTCAACCAGCATATCCTTGACCTGAATTTGCCATAGGCGAAAATTCCCGCTGCCGTCAAATTTCTCCACTGAATACCTGGCCAACACGATGTTCTTCGCTGTCATAGCTGTCTGCAGTACCTCTAGATGATCTGATTAATTCACGGATCAGATCTGGGAAGATAGGGAGCGGACCGATGTCGTCACCTACCGTTGACCTAAACCCAAAAACAGAACGTCCAATCAGTCACCTACACGGAACCTGGCTCTGATACCACTTGTTGTAAAATCCGGTACACGCAGGCACAAGCTATAAATATTGCAGGTAACAAGAACACAGAAAACGGCCACAAAATTTATATAGTTAAAATATAAATTCAAATACAAGGAAAAATAGGCGAAAAATGACCGTCCGGTGAATACGCCAAGGGTGCACCGAACATGCACGATCCGCGGCGAGAATCTGAGATCTGGACTGCAATCCGCCTTGCGGACGCACAAGGTTCACCGAACCTTCAACGTCGAAGTCCGACGTTCAGCCGCACCACCACCAGAGAACAACGCCGCCACCGGAGAACGCCACCACCGGAGAGAAACCTCCGTCGAGGCTAACTGCACACGCGCACGCCGTCGACACCACGTCTCTCCACTCCAAAGAACGTCCACTGCAACGCCGGCGACAACCTCTAACAAGCCCGGCGGCAACTCCCTCTCTCAACGCCGGCGGCTACCTCCTCCAAGACCGGCGACAACACCCAAGGCTGGCGGCCTCTCCGAGTGCACGAGCGAGAGAGAAAGAGAGAGAGGAGAGAGAGTGCGGCTTCCTCCAAAAAATCTTCAGGCGGCTCTCCACTGGATTGCTACAGGCGGCACCAATTTCTCCTATGCTGATTGGCTCATATTTCATGTTTATAGACAAGACAAAGGAAATGGAAATTTTTCATTTCATTCCTTTTTGACAATTCATTTAATTTCCTTAGATTTGATTCTACAAATTTCAAATAAATTCCAAATCCGTAGAGCCGAATTCGAACCAAAAATAGCAACTATTCCCTTGGCGATTCTGGTGGCTCTCCCCTTGTCTGGACAGGATTCCGACGGCATTCATTGCTCTGATTCAGGTAGAACTTCACTGCCATAAAATAGATGTACATGTCATTTCGCTACTGCGTTTAAGGTCGATTTAGGGCATTTGCGAGTTGTTTTTTTTGTTGACAGCTTCTTAGCACTTATCTGGTAGAACTTCACTGTCATCAACGACTTGCACTTCATTTGAGTAGAGGAAAGAGCTTTTCAAATACCTTGAACTAGTCTACCATCGCAAACAAAATTGCAGGTGTTGCAGTCAATACAAGTATGTTGAGTGATTTTGATAATGCTAAGAACTAGAAATTGAAGTGCTAGTGTTGCATACTAAGTGTTGTAATGGGCGAACCTGCGACTGTTAGTAAAGGAAAAATAAAGAGAATTAGGAAACAAAAATTGGAATGAACGAACCTGAGTAATAGATAACATTTTTTCTTACTGTGTTGTGTCCACTTCTATTTTTTCTCATTCATATGACGCATTTTTTTTCAAGTTTAATATCATATGGTATGACTGAGAAATAATGTAAACAATGAATGAAATGAGTTAATATCATACAGAATGATTTTGATGCAGATGACTACTGTTTGTGGAAAATGAATGAATTTTGGGTATACTAAATAAATTTTTGCGGCCTTTTGACTTGTTTCTCATGCTAATATAAGCATTGAATGAATACATTTGAAATCATTTGTAATGTCAATATATGTACAAGATTAATTGGAATGAAAGACTATTTTAAAATTTTTAATTTAATTTTATTTTTTATGATGGTTTGATAGTAACAATTTTTTTTTCAAATGATTATTTTCAAATATGAATATTTGTTAATAATAATGTTTTGCTAACAACCAAATTGAATTTGCTAATAACAACATTTTTTTTTCTTTCTTATTTTGTTAACTCAGGCTAGTTTAGAAAATAGGTTTAGTTTCCTCTCTTTTTAAACTATTATATATATTATTATTATATAGCATAATAATAATAATAATAATAATAATAATAATATATAAACCTCACGATATGAGTTCTCATCCTCATTTGGCCAATCCGACTCGATTGTGCTCGAAGTTTGCCGCAACCCAATCCAACTTATTACGGACCTCTCGACCTCCGTCGCCGCGGGTTTTATCCATCTAGCTAGGAGGGAACCCAAACCCAACAGAGATCGACTTCAGCAAACTTGAATCCCCTCTTGGCTTGAGTTCAAACCTCAACCGTGTAATACCAACTCGGACAAGCTCCGTGATCTCTCTTCCGTGGGACTTATTCTTACCTTCAACCAATGAGCCCGTGTGTAGGGATGTAAGTGGTTCAATTTGAATAGGTTTCGGCGGGTAGGATCCGGGGGTGGTGAAGTGCAGCAAATGCACTGCACCGTAAAGTGCAGTGCATCAGACAGTTGCGCTGAGATCTCGCGCGAGTTCAGCTTTGCGCCGCGATTTGTGCATGCTTTGAAATAAGTGCGCTGAGATTTGCACGCATCTCAGCGCAATCGTCAGATCACACTTTACGGTGCAGTGCATTTACTGCACTGCACCACCTCCGGACCCGTAAAATGAACATGTGTTTCAATAATCATTGCGATTTGATTTGAGTTTTTGGGATGATTTTCAGTTTTATTAAAATAATTTAAATAGAAAATGATATTATTATTTTTATATTATATGATGTATACATATAATTGAAAATTGTGATAAAACTAATTTTTATTTTAAATTTACTATATGAAAGATTTGTTTCAATCAACTTGTGAGTCAAGAATATTATCTTTGATAGAAATTTGGTGTCGGTCAAACTCTACTATTGACAGCAGTTTACAGATTGTTGGTGAAATTGCGGACGACAGACCGCTGCTCGCCTTGCACGAAGTTCTGTTTTCACAGTTCACTGGCGGTGGTAGACATTCCTGGATGTGATTGAGCTGCTCAATTCTGTTGCGAGGTTGGTTACGGTGCGGTGGCGGGGATTTGTAGGATGTTGTGCATGTTGGAAGCTTCTTGAAGTGGCCGGCGAAGCGTCTTCTTCCTCAGGAAGTTATAGATTGAGACAAATTTTCGGATGGCTCAACAGGATGCGGTGGATCGTAGGAGAATTTTGGTAGAACTTCGATCTGAGGAAGACGAAAGATGAGAGGAGAAAAGATTAGAAATAAGAAGGGTCTAGGAGCCTTTTTATAGGCCTTAGACGGTGGTTACAATAGTTATGTGATTATCCGCACATCATAATCACCTCAAATACTAGATGCATACAATATTTAGTTTAGTTTAAATACACATTATTTTTTATTTTTTATAATATTTTTTACGTGTGGACCGTAATTAAAAAAATAAAATCTTCCACTAAAATGGTGGTTACCACTTAACGAACGACGACGATTGTAACAGGATGATCAGATGCCGGAGACAAATCGCCATCAACGGGAGACGACTCCTTGGAGGCGGGCGACTGCCGGGTGGAGGAAGAAGAGCTGCAGCCGGCGGAGAGGTGGGCCACGGGCGAGCAAGTAGGGTTGTCGGCCCTAGCGTCGGCCGCACCTTGCGGCCGCGACGCGGGGGGGCCGCCTTGGCGCCGACGCTACACTGTGATGGCACCAGCCGGCCGTGGCGCGGGCGGCCAATCCAGCACGCCCGACCGCTGGTGACAGCCGCGAGGCACGACCCCGGGCAGTCAATCAGGTGCACCTTGGTTCAAGGGGGTCAGCCGCTAGTGGCGGAGGTGGCATAGTGAGTTTCCGTGTGCGGGCGGTTTGCGGACATAGTGAGATCCCGTGTGCGTGGTGTGTTTGCTCGGGTGATTGTTATTAGCACTTCAGTTTTGGCTAGTCACACACCGTTTTCTTTTAATTTCTCGCGCATTTTGGAAATACACCTTGTACATGCATTTTTAGGAAAAATGTTCAACACTAAAGTTGTAGATCTCGATGAGATCTACAACTTTTTTGTTGAACATTTTACCTAAAAATGCATGTACAAAGAGTATTTCTAAAAGACGCGAAATCTGGGTGTATTTCCAAAGTACGTATTGTACATGCATTTTTAGGAAAAGTGTTCAACACGAAAATTATCGATCTCGTCGAGATCTACAACTTCCGTGATGAATATTTTTCCTAAAAATATATGTACAAGGCGTATTTCCAAAAGACGCGAGAAATTAGGAGAAAACGTTGTGCGACGAGCCAAAAGTATAGTGCTAATAACAACTGATTGAAATATAAAAGTGATTGCATGTTTGACAAAACAATGGTTATGACTGCCTAGCTTCAATAAATGATTACTAGTTTTGCATATAAAAGTGATTGAAATTCTTTAGAAGTGATTAGATGTTTATGAATGGTTCGTAACAACCGCGCTCACAATAACCTCAGCCAGTACTAGTCCATTCGCAGTTGTTAGCAACTTATACGTTAATTGACAATCTATTCTTTACGCACGGTCTTAGGCCCTGTTTGTGGTGACTTCTCAGAAAGGAGAATGAGTGATGGAAAAAGAAATGTATGAATAAGTTTTTTGAAAATATATATTGACAAAAGTGATCTTTTGCAGAGATTTTAAAAAAGGAGAAACACTTTATAAATCGTTTGACAAATCTTTGTTGCTCTAACTTTTTTTTATTAAAAATACGCGTCCGGGAAGAAAAATGTGCGCCCCGGGAAAAATGACCATCCAGACGGAAAATGTGTGTCCGAGCAGAAAAATGCGCGTCCGGGCGTAAAATGCGCGCCAGACTGAAAATGTGTACCCGATCGAAAATGCGCGCTCGGGAATAATGAGCTCCGCCCGGGCTGAAAATGAGGCGCTCAGGCAGAAAATGCGCTCTTGGGCGGAAAATGTGCACCCTGGCCAAAAATGCACACCCTAACGGAAAATGCGCGTTCCTGCAAAAAAAGTGAGCGTGAGTGGAAAAATTCACGCCCGGGCGAAAAAATGTGTGTCACAAAGTATTGGAATGAGAAAGTGTGTTTCGAAAAGTTTGAAAAATAATTGACAAGTTATTTTTCAAAAAGAGGAGAAAATGAAGTTTTCGGCTATAGAAGTTGAACTTTGATATAGGGCTTCTTGATAAAACTGAGTGTAGGTCATGTGTGCCTACTAGGCCCGATTTGGGTTAGCTAGGGTGCCACAAATGTGGCTATATATGTGAAACTGATTAGCATCTTGTGATGCATGGGCTCTCTTATCCGGATATCGAGTACGATTCACTCGACAAGTCCAGTAACTTTAGCTTTCATGTTGGTGTCTCGAATATAAATAGATGGTCACCGGACACAATGGCCGCGGGTCAGCACATGAGCAGACCGCAATGATGTTCACAATGCGGTATACATGCTCAATCAGTCTTGGGCTTCGTTTTGCACAGTGGTGATGGCCATGAACCTGAGAGTTAAATTGTCATTCGTTAACGTCTATCTAAAGAACATCTACGTAACATACTTTTATGTTAAAACGGATAATGTTTGTTAGGTGATTCTTAACAAATGACAGTTTAACCCATAGATTTACGACCGCTACCACCGTGCCAAACAGATCTCAAGTCTCTAAAATGTCTTCCCCTTGACCCATACTACCATCAAAGCGGCGTGACTCCACCGATTCACCGACATCAAATGGCCTCCTAACCAATTTGTGAACTCTTTAACTTGCATGGCTCCTCTGTTACATAGAAGATTGTGGGATCACTTCAACAATATCTAGCCCCTCCAAAATGTGCCCTAAACCGATACTAAAATCGATAAGCATATATATACGTAGAAAATTTGGGATATACTAGTTTTGAAAATAATAACAGATTTCTTACATCCACCTAAATACATTATAAAACCTATTAATTAGGGAAAAAAATTGTGTGCGTCTCTCTCACTTAAAAATATGTGAAGTATTAAATTGTGACCTTTGATTTTCTACAGAAATGACATGATTGATCGAAATAATGATCAACGGTCAGTATTTAATATCATATGAATCATAGGTTATCAGATCAACGATCAATATTTAATAGTGTATTTTTTAATATCTGACACCAACACAACTAAATTTTGTTGATCAATTAGAACAGACCGTTGTTGACCCCCGCATCCCCTTGTTTTTTAAGCTAAATATTATATATTAGTACGAAATCAAAATAAATATAAGATATAATAATATTACATACTATCACCAAATTCACCATCGGATATAATATATATTACGAAATTTGAAAAAAATGAATTTTGATATTTCGTTTAATTTAACCAAGTATTTGAGAATATTATTTTTATATATAGGAGTGGCCGTACACGGGTGCTTGCGATCACCACAATGTCTCGGCCTCACGGCAATTCGGTGGCTCGCTGGTCCTCCCAGTGCATTAGAAAATCGAGCGATACCATCTGATGCATGCTACTTCCGAGGGTGGGTTTAAGGCACGAAATGACAAAGGGATTCCTATGAGGTATTTAAGCGAACACGTGGTGTGCGCGCAAAACTCAAAATTTTGGCAGAGTTTCGTATATAATGTTGTCATCTCACAAGTGGGAAATACTCATCCAAACCTGCACGAACATTCACGTATACAATTTTAATTACCTAGCCACACAGCTAACATCGCATCACGGCATTTCCATCCACATGGATGTTAACCCAGAAATCGGCGATCCTTCCCAAGGTGGCCAGCTGGCTAATCGCGACCCTTAGATTCTCCCTTTTTGATCGCGATGAGCCCCAGCGTAGGCGGACAGTTTTCCCTATCCGCCTAGGTCTCCCAGCAATCGCATGCCCTACGGGACGGCGGGCTATTCTCATAGCTCACCCTCGCGGGACATGCGGTTGGGTCCGCTAATCGTGCAGTACTTTTCCTTGCAGGAGTCCGCCAACAGCATTGCCAGGAGCGGCCTCCTATTTCGCCCAAGGGGCGGTGGTCTCCAGCCGCCGTCCGCCGAGAACGCCCACCAGGGGCGACCTCCATGCTGCCCGAGGGGCGGCGGCCTCCTGTCGCCGTCCGCCGAGGCCGCCCACCCGGGGCGGCCTCTGCCCGCCTGCCGGGCGGACTCCCCCTGGAGTCCGCCCAGGCCGCCCGCAAGGGGGCGGCCAGGCCAGCCGGGCGGACTCCCCCTGGAGTCCGCCCAGGCCGCCCGCTAGGGGGCGGCCTCTGCCCGCCAGCCGGGCGGACTCCCCCTAGAGTCCGCCCAGGCCGCCCGCAAGGGGGCGGCCAGGCCAGCCGGGCGGACTCCCCCTGGAGTCCGCCCAGGCCGCCCGCTAGGGGGCGGCCTCTGCCCGCCAGCCGGGCGGACTCCCCCTGGAGTCCGCCCAGGCCGCCCGCAAGGGGGGCGGCCAGGCCAGCCGGGCGGACTCCCCCTGGAGTCCGCCCAGGCCGCCCGCTAAGGGGCGGCCTCTGCCCGCCAGCCAGGCGGACTCCCCCTGGAGTCCGCCCAGGCCGCCCGCTAGGGGGCGGCCCGGCATCCAGCCGGGCGGACTCCCCCTGGAGTCCGCCCAGGCCGCCCGCAAGGGGGCGGCCAGGCCCGCCGGGCGGACTCCCCCTGGAGTCCGCCCAGGCAGCCCGCTAGGGGGCGGCCCCGGCACCCTGCCGGGCGGACTCCCCCTGGAGTCCGCCCAGGCCGCCCGCTAGGGGGCGGCCCCGGCACCCTGCCGGGCGGACTCCCCCTGGAGTCCGCCCAGGCCGCCCGCTAGGGGGCGGCCCCGGCATCCTGTCGGGCGGACTCCACCCTGGAGTCCGCCCAGGCCGCCCGCTAAGGGGCGACCTCCGGCCTGCCGGGCGGACTCCTCCCGGAGTCCGCCCAGGTCGCCCGCTCGGGGGCGACCTCCAGTTCTCTGCAGGTGGGTCCTTCCGCTCGCTTCATCGCTCGAAAGTGGCGGACGCAAAATCTCTGTCCGCGGAGTCCGCGCAGGTCGTCATGCTGATGTCACTGGGCCCCGCTTCTAGAAGAACTTCCCTGGGCCTATAAATAGCCCATGGTGTCTCTCATTCTGCATGGGTTGATTCCTCCTGGAGGTGAAGACAAGTCTTGCCAGCAACCTCTGCGGACTCCGTTTTCCAGTCCGCGCAGTCCGTCGTCACCTCCGCCAGCAAGCTCTGCGGACTCAGTTTTCTGTCCGCGCAGTTCTCCACAGCTCTTCAACAGCTTGCCAGCAGACTCTGCAGACTCAGTTTCTCAGTCCTCCATCAGCTGGCAGACTATTTTACTTAGTCTCTGGCAGCTTCTCCTCTCTGTTTTCTGGCACTTTCTTCTCTCTTAGCCGCCAGCTTCTCCTTGTACCCTTTAAGTGATTTTGTTGTAAAGGTGTACTTGTAAGCTTGTAATCTCTAGCTATTAATCAAAGGAAAGCCCGTCGCAGGAGTGGCATTTAGGCCGCGGCGGGCGAAGTGTGTTGTTGCCGCTGCTAGCGGCCCCCTCTTCTTCTCCTCTGCTCAGCAAGTCTTGCTCCTCTGCTCGGCAAGTCTTGCTCCTCTGCTCAGCAAACTTCTTCTCAGCTCAGCTCTTCTCGGCAGCCAACCTGCAAGCACAACCGTCACATTAGCCGTCTGCTCGACAGCTCCTGATCAACCTCCTTCTCCTCTCTAGATCAACCCGCTCTGTTGATCAAGCTTCTCTCCTCTATCCCCGCAACACTCTTTGACAAGCCGTTTGCTCCACTCTCGAGCACTCAGAGGCTTCCTTCCTTCCCTCCTCTCCTCCTCTCCTAGCTTGTGAGATCGAACACCCCCTCCGTGTTAGCTGGCTGGTGCCCCGCGACGTTTCCGCGCATCAACAGTTAACACGCGACCTTCAGATCCGGTCAGACGGTGAACAACGACAGTTAGCCATGTCAGATCAATCAGCCGAGAACTTTGCTCCAAGTCCCAGTGAAGATCCTCTCTGGGAAGCTTTTGAGCAGTCGCGCCGTGAGAATGCTCAACAGTTCCAAGCAATCAACCAAGTCCTTGCTGCGATCACGCAGCGGTTAGACTCTCATCCAGCAACTACTCCAGCTGCTCCAGCTGCTCCAGCTGCTCCAATCAATCTAACACCAACATCGGAGCATAAGCAAGCTTATTCTCAAGCTTGTCCGCCGTTCTATCCGCCTTACACCCCAACCTTCCCGCAAGGTCCTGCTGCTCCTTTGCGAACTCAAGATGAAGAGTTTGCCGCTCGCCAAAACTTCTTCCGGCAAGCAGCCCGGGGAAGTCCTGCTAGATTTCTTAACTTTCAAGGAAGTCATCCTTGCCCCCCAGCTCCTGCCTCTGCTCCTGCAGCAACCTTTCCTTTCTACCCCCCTGCTTCTTTTGCAGCTGCAGCCTATGCTCCCTTTAATCCCTATGCTGTGGGAGAGCAGGAAGAGCCTTCGCCCTTCATTGAGAGTGTTCGCCTTGAACCTACTCCAGCAAACTTCAGAGAGCCTTGACTGCCAATCTACACTGGAGAGACTGATCCGGTCAAGCATCTTCAAGCCTTTGAATCAGCCGTTGCTCTCAAGACTCTGTCAGATGCAACCAAGTGCAAGCTCCTTGTGACAACCTTTGATGGGCAAGTGAGGGATTGGTTCTATGGCCTCCGTCCTCACTCCATCTCTTCCTTCCTTGATCTTCGTAGAGAGTTCCTTCTCAGATTCTCTACCTCCTCCAAGAGAAAGGGCGGTCCTGAAGCCCTCTTTGAGATCAGACAGCGCAGTGATGAAACCTGGTCTCAATTTGTTGATCGATTCCAGTGAGAGATTCTGGACATCGAAATCGTTGATCAAGAAATGTACTGAGTGGCTCTTATCCACGGTCTTCGCGAAGGGCCTCTCAAATTTGAAGCTAATGTCTGTGCTCCAAGGACATACCAAGAGCTGATCGCTCTAGCCAACTCATACATCCGAGGCGAGAAGAGCAATCCAGGCTTCGTCTCCAAGCTCGTATCAGAGAAAGATCTGTTTCGCAAGCAACCTCTAAGGTCTCCTTACAATCGTTTCCCAGCTTACTCAAGGAAGGAGAGAAGGCTTCATCGCCAGCGATACTCCTTCCCGAGCCGTGATGCTCAAGATCCATTGCTACCACTAGCTCATTCTCAAACAGCAGCTGTCCAACAGCAGCAAGACGATGACTTGCATGAGTCTGATCTCGACGACGTCGTGCAAGAAGTAATCCAGATCATGAAAGATAGGGCAAGCTACAAGAAACCCTACCGGCCGACCGATCAGAGGTCTAGAAACTCAGAGCCTTTTTGTGAATTCCACAAAGAGTCAGGCCATCAAACAGAAAATTGCTGAGCATTCCGCCAGCTTGTGCAAAGGATGCTCCGGCAGGGCAAGATGCATGACTTGCTTCCTAAAGAAGATCGCCCTGACCCATCAACTTCAAAGGGCAAAGAAATTTCAGATGTTCCTTGCTCCTCAAGGGGAGTGAATCACGTCGAAGAGCCTCCTCTCCTTGTTGTTAACCAAGAAGTCGAATGCTTCGATGCCGACGACGAGGGCGTGCTGGGAAGGCTATTCTAAACTAGCAGGAACTTCACAGCGCTCCAAAGCGATGGACTTCACAGTCCTCCGGAGCTCCTTGCAACCTTCAGGGGTTATCTCAACCCTTACTTTATCCCTCTTTCATACATTCTTTACAACACTTCTCAGTGTTATTTTCTTGCTTTTCTGCAAAGCTTTTATTCAGGGATCCCGTACTGACACAGTTCCCTTTTTGTTGCCCCTTCCTCTCTCTCTCTCTCTCTCTCTCTCTCTCTCTCTCTCTCTCTCTCCGGGATCAGTACGCCAATGAGATTTCGCCGAGTCTGAAACGTTCCCTCCGTAGTTTGTTCTCGCACTACCGCTTCGACCACATATGGCGGGAGTTTACCCATGTGTGTAGTGGGAGCAGTTCATCTACGATTATGGGCTTCAGACTTAGGATCCTAGCCAGCATCTGACACAGAGTGTGTGCTAGGGGAGCCCCATGTGTTAGCTCTGCTGTGCGTCTTATAGGAAACACTACAGTTAGAATGATCTTCGCTGGACAAGCAATGGCAATCAAGCGTAGCCTTGTCTCTTTGATCATCCTTCAACTGTGGTGGCCGAATCACTCTCCGGTACCCTCGATCCGTGCCTCTCGGGTTCTCACAACTCCACTGATCAATACACATACAATATAAGCCTCTTGGCGCAACCTGTCTCGTTGATCAGTGATGCTTGTGCCCAGGGCAAGAGAGCAGAGTTTATAGCGATCCTTCTCAGGATCTTCCTTGCTTCCAGCGGTCCTTCTCAGGACCTTCCCTTCCTTTTCTCTTCTGTGCCCTCCTTGAGGATGCGCGGCCAGCCCGCTTTGAGCAGGACCATACTCGGAATGATTTTCTCAGGCCAGTGATGCATAAGGCCCACGGGGAACACCTGTGGCAGCATTCAACCCTGTGTAGTCATTCCGAACATGGACCTCTTTTTCCTTTCCCCCGTCCTTGAGGATGCGCGGCCAGCCCGCTTTGAGCAGGACCATACTCGGGATGATTTTTCGGGCAAGTGATGCATAAGGCCCACGGGGAACACCTGTGGCAGCATTCAACCCTCTTTAGTCATTCCGAACATGGACCTCTTTTTCCTTTCCCCCCTCCTTGAGGATGCGCGGCCAGCCCGCTTTGAGTAGGACTATACTCGGGATGATTTTTCGGGCAAGTGATGCATAAGGCCCACGGGGAACACCTGTGGCAGCATTCAACCCACCTTAATCATTCTGGGTGCAGGCCTCCTTTTCTCTCTTCCCTCCTTTCATAGGTGAACAGGTTAATCCCACCTATCAAAAGGATTCTGGCATTCATTTTGATCATATCCATCCAGTCATGTCAGCAGCTAGCGCTCGATTCATTAATCTGGACTTCGTGATAATGATCATCGGGCATTTCTCTTGCTACTTGGTCATATCGACCCCATCTCATCAACCTTCGTGGGTTATCTCAAAAGGATTTCCAGCAATCACTTTGCTCATGCTCATCCTATATGAATTGCTTATTCAAAGCTCTATCGGATGATGACTCGCACTCTACCTATATAAGCTCTATTGCTCTCGTCTTCTATATATTGTTTGCTCAAGCGCTATCAGCCATGCTGTCGCAATACAGTCATATCTGTCAGCAGTTAACACAGTTTATTGATCTGGGCTTCATATTAGTATTCATCAGGCATTCTCCTTGCTAATTGGTCATATCGGCCTTATCTTGTCGACAGTTAACAGTCAACAGTTAACACTTGCAAGCCTTCTCTTCACAGGTACTTGCAAGTTATCTTCATATCTTATTTGCTTCTAACTCCTCTTTTTACAGAGATCAGCAAACCCTTGCAAGTTTCTTCACAGGTACTTGCAAGTTACTCTCATATATTGTGCATGCTCCTAACTCTTCCTTTGCAGAAACCAGCAAAGACTTGCAGGTCCCTTTCAGGTACTTGCGAGTTGTTATGTCCTTCTGTTTTCCTCACTTTTGTTTTGCAGAACGTTTATATAAGACATGCCTTCTTCGTTTTGCAAAAGTAAATTCAGGTACACACTCGATGTGCCACCCATACATGCTTACCTTAACTTTCCTCTTGCAGGAAAATAGACAGGAAGCACCAAGCTTGTAAGGAGAGTCTTCAGGTTCTGTCTCTCCTTGCTCCTCTTCTTCCGTTGGGGTGGATCACGATTTTCGTGGGTCTCCAACTTTTTCGAAGTTCTTTTCAGAACTTGAAAAAGTGCGGGGATTATGTTAACCCAGAAATCGGCGATCCTTCCCAAGGTGGCCAGCTGGCTAATCGCGACCCTTAGATTCTCCCTTTTTGATCGCGATGAGCCCCAGCGTAGGCGGACAGTTTTCCATATCCGCCTAGGTCTCCCAGCAATCGCATGCCCTACGGGACGGCGGGCTATTCCCATAGCTCACCCTCGCGGGACATGCGGTTGGGTTCGCTAATCGTGCAGTACTTTTCCTTGCAGGAGTCCGCCAACAGCATTGCCAGGAGCGGCCTCCTATTTCGCCCAAGGGGCGGTGGTCTCCAGCCGCCGTCCGCCGAGGCCGCCCACCAGGGGCGACCTCCATGCTGCCCGAGGGGCGGCGGCCTCCTGCCGCCGTCCACCGAGGCCGCCCACCCGGGGCGGCCTCTGCCCGCCTGCCGGGCGGACTCCCCTGGAGTCCGCCCAGGCCGCCCGCAAGGGGGCGGCCAGGCCAGCCGGGCGGACTCCCCCTGGAGTCCGCCCAGGCCGCCCGCTAGGGGGGGGCCTCTGCCCGCCAGCCGGGTGGACTCCCCCTGGAGTCCGCCCAGGCCGCCCGCAAGGGGGCGGCCAGGCCAGCCGGGCGGACTCCCCCTGGAGTCCGCCCAGGCCGCCCGCTAGGGGGCGGCCTCTGCCCGCCAGCCGGGCGGACTCCCCCTGGAGTCCGCCCAGGCCGCCCGCAAGGGGGGCGCCAGGCCAGCCGGGCGGACTCCCCCTAGAGTCCGCCCAGGCCGCCCGCTAGGGGGCGGCCTCTGCCCGCCAGCCGGGCGGACTCCCCCTGGAGTCCGCCCAGGCCGCCCGCTAGGGGGCAGCCCCGACATCCAGCCGGGCAGACTCCCCCTGGAGTCCGCCCAGGCCGCCCGCAAGGGGGCGGCCAGGCCCGCCGGGCGGACTCCCCCTGGAGTCCGCCCAGGCCGCCCGCTAGGGGGCGGCCCCGGCACCCTGCCGGGCGGACTCCCCCTGGAGTCCGCCCAGGCCGCCCGCTAGGGGGCGGCCCCGGCATCCTGCCGGGCGGACTCCACCCTGGAGTCCGCCCAGGCCGCCCGCTAGGGGGCGGCCTCCGGCCTGCCGGGCGGACTCCTCCCGGAGTCCGCCCAGGTCTCCCGCTAGGGGGCGACCTCCAGTTCTCTGCATGTGTGTCCTTCCGCTTGCTTCATCGCTCGATAGTGGCGGACGCAAAATCTCTGTCCGCGGAGTCCGCGCAGGTCGTCATGCTGATGTCACTGGGCCCCGCTTCTAGAAGAACTTCCCTGGGCCTATAAATAGCTCATGGTGCATCTCATTCTGCATGGGTTGATTCCTCCTGGAGGTGAAGACAAGTCTTGCCAGCAACCTCTGCGGACTCCGTTTTCCAGTCCGCGCAGTCCGTCGTCACCTCCTCCAGCAAGCTCTGCGGACTCAGTTTTCTGTCCGCGCAGTTCTCCACAGCTCTTCAGCAGCTTGCCAGCAGACTCTGCAGACTCAGTTTCTCAGTCCTCCAGCAGCTGGCAGACTATTTTACTTAGTCTCTGGCAGCTTCTCCTCTCTATTTTCTGGCACTTTCTTCTCTCTTAGCCGCCAGCTTCTCCTTGTACCCTTTAAGTGATTTTGTTGTAAAGATGTACTTGTAAGCTTGTAATCTCTAGCTATTAATCAAAGGAAAGCCCGTCGCAGGAGTGGCATTTAGGCCGCGGCGGGCAAAGTGTGTTGTTGCCGCTGCTAGCGGCCCCCTCTTCTTCTCCTCTGCTCAGCAAGCCTTGCTCCTCTGCTCGGCAAGTCTTGCTCCTCTGCTCAGCAAACTTCTTCTCAGCTCAGCTCTTCTCGGCAGCCAACCTGCAAGCACAACCGTCACATTAGCCGTCTGCTCGACAGCTCCTGATCAACCTCCTTCTCCTCTCTGGATCAACCCGCTCTGTTGATCAAGCTTCTCTCCTCTATCCCCGCAACCCTCTTTGACAAGCCGTTTGCTCCACTCTCGAGCACTCAGAGGCTTCCTTCCTTCCCTCCTCTCCTCCTCTCCTAGCTTGTGAGATCGAACACCCCCTCTGTGTTAGCTGGCTGGTGCCCCGCGACGTTTCCGCGCATCAACAATGGAGAGCGCTCCGGACTAAATAATTTCGATTCGAAAAGTAGTCCAAATGCAGCACTCAAAACAAAATAAAACGAGGATATACCAAATCCTCTTGATCCATTCGAAACCAAAGGCTAAACCAACCTCGGTTTGCAAACGTCCAAGGGGTCCTACCCTTGCAAAACCTTCGCGAAATCGGATAAAAATAGCAATATAATTTAAGATTTTTGAATGCAAAATAGAATCAAGATTTAGGATAAAACATGATATCGAAGTTTCCACAATTCTCACAATCTAAGACGAAGCATTACACAAGTTTTCGGAGAGGAACTCGTTCCCCAAAATCTGAAATTAAGGAGGAGGAGGAGAAAGATAACTATGGAAGAGTCGCACTTCCACGGGTCCACCAGAGTCGCACCGGATGGAGAGAACCGAGCCGCCTTCTTCGAAGTCACACCGGAGGAGGAAGGAG
This sequence comes from Platanthera guangdongensis, assembly GCA_039583875.1. Classification (NCBI taxonomy): domain Eukaryota; kingdom Viridiplantae; phylum Streptophyta; class Magnoliopsida; order Asparagales; family Orchidaceae; genus Platanthera; species Platanthera guangdongensis. The sequence continues at coordinate 15,484,763 of CM077162.1, forward strand.
GTCGCCGGAGCAGCAGGAATGGCCACCAAGAGGGGGCGGCGGCAGCAGCTAGGCGCGGCTTCCTGGAGGTCGGGTTTCGGCCTGGCCGAATAGGGGGCGGCTGCAAACCGTGAGAATTGGTTAGGGTTTAATTTTCTTCCTTTCAACATAACATCTCCAACACCTCAACACACATATATATAAATTCATACACCTCTCCATCCACCCTTCATCTAAATCAAATATAATTCTAACCACTCATGTTTATTAAGAAATAAAACAACACGATTATAAATTTGATAACTTATAAATTTATAACTCTTAGAACTTATAAATTCATAAAATAATTATGAATAGAATATTATTCCATTATTGAAATAACATTGTATTCATAATGATGTGACGCGACGACTGATAACTTCTCAATTGAAGTTATCTTTGCCTAATATTTCTACTTCATAATTAATAAATAGGAGCTTAAATGATGATAAAATATGATTAATTAGTATTTTAATGTTTATGGTACTAAGTTGATCTTATTTCATGGTTTTCTATGCAAGATTCGCCGGAGAAATCAACTTGGAAGTGAATGCAGAATTATAATTTTGGCCTGGACCAGTTACTGCAACATCCAATTCTGAAACTGCAACATGTGTCTGTCCGAAATTTTAAATTTCAAATTCGAATTCCCGCTATTTTTAATTATGGAAGGATGCGTCCCTTCAGCAGTATGGACGTTTTTAATGCTAAAAACTGACCAAATGGAAGAGAATGGAATACTAATTCGAATCTAAGGAGGAGAGCACCATCTAGGGTTGGCTTGGGAAGAAAACCTCCATTGGAGAGCGACGGCAAGAGGAAGAAGAAGGAGATCTTCGTACGGATCAAAGAAGCAACTCAAGGAAGAAATTCCTGCAGCGATTAAGCGTGAACCGCAATGTTTTGTAAGATCTATTTCAACATTTTGAGTGTTTCCTCCAACGCCATGAACTAATCCTTCCTTAATCTTGTATTATGAGAGTACTAGGTTGTGTTTGATGGATAATTTCTAGTTTATTTTGTTGAGAATACTTGGTGAATGTTCTTTATCAATTTTATGATCTTTATTTCTGAAATGTTTGGCCAATGTTTCACATTTATGCTACGCTTCATAAATCGAGAGAGGAGTTGCGCTAGTATATCATAATTTTGATATAGCATTTGAAGAGAGAAGGAGACTTCCTCTTGGTGTTAGCAACTTAGGTCTTTGTTCTTTGAGCGGTTCTTATTTCACCCGAGGGGAAATATAGAACTAGGGATTGCGATATCGAGAGATACGGTTATCTATTTTAAGATCGTTGCAAGGCACACTCACCACGCATTTTCACATCGATTCATTCACTCATCCGTCATACTAAACCTAGGAAATCATAATATAAGATTATATTTCTCTCCTTTGATAAGAAAAGTATCTTCCCAAAGATCCGTAGTAATTTCATTTAGAAGTCTGCATTCTTAATTTTGGTAGTTTAAGAAAATCTCAAATCTCATTTAACTTGGATTTAAGGAAAAGGCCTAACTAGTATTTGCAAGCACTGAATTCACCACCTCCCTGTGGAGACGATTCTGAAAGTCCACCTAGTGTCAACTATGTGCACCTATGGGGGGGGGGGGAATAGGTGACGTGTGGTTCTTTTGAGGAATTTACAGATGTACCTGCACAATAAAAACAAAAACCACAGCACACAGAATACACAGCAAATTTATAGTGGTTCCCCGACTTGGGTACATCCACTTTCCCCCTTCGACCTATCTCCCCAACAAGGGACGACTCGGTCACTTCACCAACGGGATTGAAATCCAATCTCTGCACTAACGGAAGGAGCCCTTCCACACGTGAGAGTCAACACTCCCACAAAGCGGGTTGCACCCAACCCTTACAACTCGGAACAAAAGTTCCTTTACAACGAAATGAAAATGTAGAATGTACACGTGATACAAACTTCTTTTGGAGACTACGGTGTTCCTCTTTGTTCGACGACGTGTTCTTGAAGTCGATGATGAGTCTACGACCTTGGTCTCTCTTGGAGAAGATCTCCCCGGAACCGGCGGCGGCACACGAGCGGCGGCTAGCTTCGGGATCGGCGGCTACGATGAAGAGTGGCTGCAGAACTTGGAGATCTAAACTTCGTAGCGAAGCAAGCTAGGTCTACCAACGGTCACTCTAGGATCAGTCGTCTCGATCGATTCGGACGGGGGAGTTTTTCCCGGTCAACAAATCGAGAGACAAGAGATCTCCGGATAGACGTGCGAGACACAAGCCTTGCTAAGCTTCTATCACCGGATATCGGGAAGAAGAGCGATCAGCAGCGGCGACCACTTGACGCGAGCGGCGGCGGCGGAGCGGAGCGATTTCGCGAATTTAGGGTTACGTCGTCGCTCGTTTTTCTTTCTCTCTTGTCCGTCATTTACTGTTCAAAATACCCATGTATTTATACTGTAGTATTCTCAAAGATGACCGTTTGTGGGACCCACAAAAGAAATCCCCAAAATCTGGTTCAAACTGATCCAGAAGCAGAATCCGGTTCAGCAGTATTCTGAGAAAAGGCCAAGTAAAAATCGGCGAGAATCGCAGACGATTCTCGACGAATCGGCGAGAATCACCAAGTGATTCTCGACGATTCGTCGAGAATCGTTTGTGATTCTCGTCGAATCACTTGTCGATTCTCAACGAATTGGACTTTGTATTCATGGGCTGCTTGACCACTGGTTCGGCGGGAATTACAAGTGATTCTCGCCGAATCTTACTTGGCACCATTTTGAGATGGCCAGAAGGAGTCGGCGAGAATCACTGATGATTCTCGTCGATTCGACGAGAATCACCTAGTGATTCTCGCCGATTCGGCGAGAATCACTTAGTGATTCTCGTCGAATTTGCCTTGGACGATTTTTCGTCTTCCACCTAGGAGCTGCTCCTTGATCCTCCATGCTCCTTGTCTTCTCTTGCATATGAGCGGCCCTGTGCTTGAAAATAAGTGCACTCCAATAGAGAGAGTACACGTAGGCCAACACACTGATCTGCTCAACGAGGATTACGTCGTGCAGACCCGTGTATATTGACCTACTGCACCTGACATTGGTGTGCACTTAGCGTGGAGAAACTGCAAGTACAACTTGAAAGAGTTTATCAAATACATTGTGAATTCATCTTAGCTTGACAGGTGGCTTCCTCAAATCTAGGTAATCGTGGATACAATACCCAACAGATTCTTACTCACTTTTATTACTTGACACGGCACGTGCACTTGCGTTTAACTACGTAGACCATTTCGGGCGTATCAAGTTTTTGGCGCCGTTGCCGGGGGGAGGTGCGAGAGTTAGTGTTTATTTCTTGCATATTAGTGAATCCCTAGTAATTAGAGATCAAGTTTTGTTTTGTCATTGTTAATTTTCTTATTATTGTTGTTGTGTTTTTTTTGTGATTGTTTTGTTGAGTAGTTATTATCAATCATCAATGTTGGTGTGTGCATTTTATG